>LZPO01009176.1:0-14679 GCA_001675575.1 Neotoma lepida
TTTTTTTTTTTTTTTTTTTTTTGTAGCATCCCTAGGACATCACATTTGGGGATTGCATTTAAGTTGTTCTAAAACAGGACTTGGGATGCAGTTTCTGAGTATGCTTAAGAAACATCTTACTTGGCTGGTGGTTTCAGACTCAGGTCTGCCCGAGTTATAGCTTCTTGCATGCAGAGGAGCTATAAAAGGGTGAGTCTTAACAATTTTGTATCGAGGTGTTTTTCTCATTTAAGAGTTTAGCTTTGACAATCAATCACAATGTAAATGCATCTTCTATGATAAATCTTGTTGCACTTGAAGAGTTTAATATTTATCTGGCTGCCTTGCAAATCCTCATCAAAATCAGGAGAGGCATGATGATCTAGGCAATAAATTTATTTTAGTGTGTTATTTTTATACTGTATAAAAGGGAAGACTTTAAACACTAAGCAAGTAAAAATTAGAAAAAAATATGACAGTGAGAAAGAATAGTAAAGTTTAAATCTCATGTACAATGTGCAATGTTGAATTTTAAAATATTGGGTGTTTTAAGAAATTCGAATTTCTTTTTTGCAAAAGCAAAATACTAGAAGAGGAATAGGAAAGGAGCAAAATAAAGAGGGACAATAAAAGATCATTTGAATTGAGTTGTTTATTCATGAGGAACCCAAATGGAATACTATTCTCTTTCCTTTTTGGTCATGTTTCCCTCCCGCTTCTGCTGGAGCCTCTGCCTTGTTCTCTTTCAATGGAAGAGTACAGATGTCATTAGTGCCCATGACTCCTAACAGCAACACATGTTCATTTTTATTCCTTTGGTTTGTATTGTATCTTGCAGATTCCACCAAAGTTTTCTGGCTCTGTTCAAAAGGACTGAGAGGAGCCAAGACAGCAAAAAGACTGAAGAGATTCCAGTCAGGGCAGTCAGGGGACAAGAGCCAAATTTGTTAATGGAATCCCTATGTCTGCCTGAGCTGGAATCTGGGGGTAGATGCAGGCAGCAACCTTAAGCCTCAGAGCAAATGCCGGTCTGCAGAGGCTTCAAAGACTGAAGGTCTACTGCAAAAATAAACATGGGTATGTCACAAGGCACCATGCGACCTTTCGAATTTTCTTATGTCTTTGACCCAGAACTTATGTGTGCCAAGTTACCCAGTGGGCATGGTCTCTGATCCCATTTTCTCCTATTATGGCTACATGAAACCAGCTTTACAGTTAGACTTCATTTTGTCCTTTCAATCTATGATATTTATATTTTTTCCTTTGTTTCAATAACTTTCCAGGCTATGCTAAAATGATCCATTATTCTTTATGTATTAGAGGATAATTTCATGCTATTTTTCTTGTAAATATTGTTATAAATTTCATTATTCTGAAATGAAAGCCCAATGTGTTTAAAGATTTTAAATATACTTTAAAATATAAAGTATATCTTCCCTCAGATTTGTGGCTGTTTTATTTTCATTGACAAGCAGTATTTTATTATCCTAAGAAAATGAATTCTAGGCATTTGTGTTGATTTATTTTAAGACTAAGAAAAAAAAGTAGCATGAGCTCCTAAAGTGTAGATTGTAAGCCAATGGATATATTTCCCATGATATTAACCAATTCATTGGAAACATCCAGTTTAAAAACAAAAGTGCTGGCCCTTCCCTGATTCAAACTCTCATCATGAGGAAATGCCACTGAAAGGATACACAGTTACATTTCAGATGTTTTCTATGAAGATATTAGAGAGGACCTTTCCAGGCATTCAGAAAATTATCATAAAAATTTTTCATTCATTAAATTGCTAGGAAAATAGTCCATTATTGATATGGCAATTTATTTACAATCAAATGTTAATAAAGATGTTATCATCAGAAAACATTGGCTAAAACAAGTCTTCTTCCTCATGACCTATATGTTCCTATATGTGTTTCTATGGGTGAAGTATTTTGTATATTTTGGGTCAAGTGCAAATTTTTAAATATTTATTTTAAAATTTTATTTGTTTGTCTGTGTGAGTATATGCCACTTGGTAAGCAAGGAAGCCAGAAGGGGGCAACAGATTTCTTGAAGCTGGAGTTTCAGACAGTTGTAAGATGTCAGTTAATGGTTGCTAGTGACTGAATTATTCTCTTAGAAGATCTAGCACACAAAAAAACAAACAAACAAATACAATATTTGGCTCTCATTTTGTAATCCCAACTGAATTGTCTTGAGTTACTACTACCTAAATGAGAGGTCTGATAAAGCCCTGAAGTTGGCTTTAATGTTCCCACTATTACCAGAACCTTTGTTTCCCCATATGACTGGTCATGAATGTAAACTAACTGATGAAGCACCATGCACTGTTGTCCTATATCACTGCCAGGCTTAATGTCCTTCATTAACTGAAGTATTCTTTTTATTTTATTTTCTCTCTTCTTATTTTAGACATAATTCTTTATTGATTCTTTTGGACTTTCACATCATGCACCCCAATCCCGCTCACCTCCCAGTCTCTATATCTGTCCCTCACTCCTGCAGTGTGCCAGCCCCAAATTAATTAGAAACAGAACAACCAAAAACAAAAACCCATCTTGCTCCTCCATCTTTCCAACACCTCTTCATTCATCCTAGTGGCATCTGGAGCTGCGGTGTGTCATGCAGTATACCCCTTTCATCCAATCAGCCCCACCTACAAAATGTTCATTGAAATGAGTCACAGGTCTGGTTCAAGGCCTCTTCTTTCTAGCACACCATCATCACTGGGCTGGGCCTGCATCAGACTCCACTCGGTTATCCTATTGTTGCTCTGAGACATGGAGATTCTGCTGTTAACAGTTCTGCAGGACGTTGGCACACTCCAGCACATCAAAGATGGGGCCACTATTAGGATGGGCCAACTCAAGGCCCAGCGTGTAGGTCTGGGTGGTAGTTGAGCTGGTCGGTCCTTGCCATTGGGACCAACCTCTCAGGTGAAGGGCAGAGCAAGCTCTCCTAGGTCCATGCCATTGGGGCCAGCTCTCCAACACCTATGGTGCAGGGTAGAGCCATGGAGGGCCAGCTCTCCCATGGGGGATGGGGAATGGCACCAGCTCTAATGTTATGGTGTCCAGCAAAGATCAGGACCAGGTATCTCAGGGCCAGTGAGGGACAGGCCTAGCTCAGCATGGCCCTTGGATTTCAACACGTATGATTCCTATGACCTCCTCTGGCAACAGGAGCCATGGACATCAGCCCAGACCCTGGCTACTATTAGGGCATGGACCCAGACATGGCCCTCAGCAGCCTACTGGGCCCTGCCCCATGTGGCTATGCAGGCACCTCAGATTGGTCAGAACTCCAGGGTATCANGGTCACCAAAATGGCTGCAGGATGCAGCCTAGACCTCATGCATCTGTGTGGCCTTTGGTGACACCACAGGCCACAGACATCACAGACCATGACTGTGGTAGGACCACATACTCAGACATGGTTCCAGGCAGTAGCTCAGGCTCAGATGTCACCATGGCCCGAGGTGGCAACACAGCCCACCCAGATCGACCTGGTCTCTCCAGCAGAGTGGGCCTCGGAAACCAACACAGCACCAGGTGGCAGCCCAGACACCTGGCAGGAGCATGGCCTTCGATGATATCAGAAGCCACAGATATCAACTCAGAACCACCCTAGCTTCAGTAGGGCCACAGAGCCAGCCCCTCTCTCCACAGCCAGGCTCAAATGTCACCATGGTCCCCGGGTGGCAGCACAGGCCATCCAGATAAGCATGGCTCAGACAGCAACCCAAGCCTGATTTCATCATGTCCCCTGGGTGGCAACACAGGCCACTGAGATCAAGATGACTCCAGTGGCAACACAGCCCATAGACACCACAATGGCCACAGGTGGTGGCCCACACCCAGGGAATCCCTGTGGTCTTGGTGGCAACATGGGTCATGGACATCAATACAGACTGTGGGTGTCGTAGACCCAGATATAGTCTTCGGCAGCAGCCCGGGTCCAGATGTCAGGCCACTAACATCAGTCCATTCCTCATAGCCCTCCCTTATTCAGAACAGCCTCTTACCACAACACATGAACCATTTTGTCCCTCTTTCTCATAGATTTCACCATCATATACTTGCTCATCCATCATATTGACACACAATGCCTTGTGGTTCCAGGCAGGCATGCAAATATTTCAAGCATCCTGGACCCTGAGCACTCAGGCTTCCCCATGAGTATCTTTTGCTCAGCTGACCCACAAGGCACCAGGCAGACCTGTGGATATAACTGAAATGTTTTACCAAGTAGAGAATGAAGGCTCCACCTACTCTTGCTGTTCATGAGTCCAAATATTATTCTATACCTGACAATATGTCTCCTTCAACTGTTTGTTAAAGNGTTAAATTTCAACAAGAAAACCAGTTTCTATGGAGTAAACAGTGGAAATAATGTTGGCACATGGTACCTAAGAATATTCCTTATATCATGAGGTTTAGATCTTATAGGAACAAGAAGTGCTCTGAGAAGGACGATTGCTAGGGGTTTTCTTTCTCTCTTCCTTATTCTGCTAATAAGAGGAGAGATTTTGAAAATGGAAATTGACAACTTCATTATAGTCCAATTGAGTTTACACTTGAAAAAATCCAAATAACAGACACTGAAAATTGAGCTAAATCTTTGCAAGCTAAATAGATGTTTGGCCAAGCTTCTGCAACAGGATTTTCAGACAGCACTGAAATGTCCCAAGAATGTTATAAAAGGCAAAGTTACATGTTGTCCATAGACAATGGTTAATGTTGACCCACAGGATAAAGAAAAAAAATAACAACAATGATACAATAGGAGTGAAAGGGCTTGCATAAAGACACAGCAGAAAGAAAGGTTCCAATTATTATTTTGAAAGTAAAGAAACATAAAGGTTCTCAATATATGGATATTAAATGGTTTTAGACTTCTTAAAGATGCAAAAAATTACACAAAACCTATGCTACAGGTAAATAAAAAACTATTTATGAACAATAAACTAATGCAGACATAGAATAGACTAGAATGGGAAATGGATTTCTGGTAAAAAGAAGACCAGAAGTGTTGAAATTGAAATTTGGTGGGAGAAAACAATAAAGATAATACACAGTAAGCTCTTATCTTGCTGCAAAAAAAGAACTTACTGTGTCAGGGGAGATCTTTGCTCGGAAGCAAGCCAGAAAGCCAAAGCATGGCTTGCTGCAAGGCCTTTCACACTAGCCGGTCTCTGGCAGAATAAAGCTGCCCAGAAGAGAACAGCACAAACTGCAGGAGACCTGCTACCACAACCTACCCCCATACACACACCTGTGGAGACTGTGAGGGCCAGAGGCATCTGAGAATTTTATCTTTTAAGTCAGTGGANCTGTGATAGCAATGTATTCCATACATTACTGCTGTTCTCAGCCTTGGCCAGAGAAGCCTTTGCAGTGGACATCAGTTAATGCAGAGACTCATAATTGTCAAGTGCTGGTAATTAAGTGACTGTTAAGTCCTCAGTTCTAAATGGACATCTGTACCACTCCCCTCCTGAAAGCTCAAGGAACATTAAGGAAAAGGGTGAATAAATGATACAGTTCTGGAGGACGGGGTGAAGAGTGGGTTCTGTGAGATGTTTTCTTCTGGGCATGACTTGGTCATTTCATTCATGATGTCACTGCACTTGTGTGTACCTGCACATGATCTGCCCAAGATCAAGCCAAAGTTGGTCAGCAGTCTACCAAATAGCACTAACTAAACTCAGTTGGATGTCATGGTATGGATGAGAAGGCAACCACGGGCTCATATGTTTGAATTTTTGTTTCCCACTTGGTAGACAGTTTAGGAAGGTTTAGGAGGTGTGGCCTTGTTGGAGGAGCTGTGTCAGTGGTGATGGGCTTTGATATTTCAAAACCCCACACAGGGCTCAATCTCACTCTCTCTATCTTGGGCTTATGAATCAGATGTAAGCTCTCAGCTACTTCTCCATCACCATACCTGCCTTCCTGCCTTCATAGTCCTAATCATGGTGGTCATGGACTCATACTTTGAAACTGTAAGTAAGCCTGCAATTAAATGATTCCTCGATAAGTTCTATAATTATATAAATTTATAATTAAATGATAAGTTGTCTTGGTCATGGTGTATTTTCTCAGCAATATAAGAGTGTCTAAGGCATCAAATGGAGGAGGAATGTTTTGGGTGTATCTGGGAGGCTGGGAAGTTTGAGTTGGGTGTGCATAAGCTCAAGAAACATTGTAGACATGTATAAATCAGTTACAGAATGAGTAAGACATATTATAAAATATTTTAAGATAGGAAATGTTGATAAAGAGTAGTATTGATAGAATTAAATTATAAGGAAGAACAGTAGAGAGTAAAATCAATTTAAAAATCAAACCAGTTAAAAAAAACCTGAATTCCAATTTTTTTCCAGAATACTACAAAAAAGAGAAGGTAATGGAGAGAGGACAGAGTTAATGGAAAACATGATAGAAAGAATACTTTTGGGCATTATGAAAATGCTTCCAGCATAAGTCAAATCTAAAACAAGCTTGCAGATGCAAACTTAGTAAGCCAACTGAAAGGCAGTGTCATATCACACTTGAATGAAAGAGTACCACACTGAGACAGTCTTGACAAGATTGTAAATTTCTTCTATAAAGAAATATTGAAAAAACACCCAAAAAACAATTGGCTACCTTTTTATATTTTCTCCAGATTACTAAATGCTAGGAACTGTGGCATGTTGTTTTTAATGTTTTAAGAAGAAAGGGCTGTAATTAGAGTATTCCTTAATTAGCTAAATCACCTTTCAATTGTGATGCCAATAAAAACATTCTCTCACAGGCAAAATCTGTAAACTATACTGATCACCTAACCATTATGTAAACAAATGACAATGTTAAATGTCAGTGAGAATAAAATCAGAGCTGAGAATTCAGGATTGTGGGGGCTGGCAAGATGGCCACTCAGCACTTATAGCTAAAGCTTAAAGACCAGTGATGGGATACTGTCACCCAGAGGAAAGTCAGATGCTGGGGTGTAATCCCGGTGCTTGGAGGCAGAAATAGCAAATCCTTGGCGTGAACTGCATAGACAGTAGGAACAAGTCAGTGGGCACCAGGCTCCAGAGGACACCTGCTTCCTGATATAAGGTAAGCAGCAGTCCAGGAAGACAATGTTAACCTGTGGCTTCCCTGAGAGCTCACACACAGGCACACTTCACAGACATGTACATACATGTACACAAATGCCCACACACAAAAACATACACACACATGTGCATATGCACACACACCAAAATTTTTTTAAAAAAATGGAGGCAGTGATTGGTAAGGCAGAGAGCACTTTGTATTTATTTCACTTTCCATGAAATACACCAAAAGAACTTATCTAAAACACAGAGAAATATTTTGGCATAAAGATGTATATCATGGTACCACTTAACTAACAAAGTCTCCATTCAGATATACAATGTCACCTAAAATCTTTATCATGAATTTTAATGGTATATGTAAACGTAGAATATTTAATAGAGAACAGAGCCTGTAACAATGTAAAGTTTAAAGACCCAAGAAACTTTCATTTATAAAATTCACTATACCTAATAAGATATGTAAATGTTATATTACATATAATGTAAATATTAACTTCTTATCTGTTTTAAAAAATTGGTTTTTTTTTAATTTCACCACAAGTAGTTTCTCTAAATTTTCTTTTCTAAATACAGTGGGGTGGAGTGGTAGGAGTTACCACCAAAGCCAACTGCCTTCAAACGCTGATAGTACAAGTCTTTTTCTCGGTCAATGGTTTTATGCTGTATAATAGTTCTTTCCATATTCCCTACAGAAAGAAATACTCTGGGCACAGTAAAAGGAAAATAACCANGGGAGCATACTGAAAGAACAAGGCTGTAGAAACAAGAATGTCCCAAACATTGTAACACTCCCAGACAGCTGGTTAAATGAGATTTAATCTCCATAGCCATTTCTTCTTTCATAAAATTAAAAGGCTAACAATATCTGCTTTCTTTTTTATCACTAGAATGAAGAGTTAGCCAGATATTTTGAAAGGGTATATTTTCATACATTTTTTTCAGAGCGGCGATCTGCTCTGGGAGGGATGCTTTGGATTGTGGCCCTGAAGCACAGTAACTGTCCTCAGCTACCATTGNAGTTGAGTTTCTTAGTGAAGTTTCTTTAGCAGGCTGCAGTGCCTCTTTCCCTGGGAGGGCAAGGTAGAAGAACATCAATAATAGCCTGAGACTCTGACAGCACTAAAGAGAACAATATGGACAGAAGCTGAAATGTTGCCACACAGGAGTAGGTTCTTATCTATTCACTAAGGCCTGGACACGGTCAAACACAAAAACCTCCAAAGAAGGAGCAGCAGTGAGGCATGCTCAGTGTCTGCACAAGCAAGTGCTTAAATGTAGAAAGGCCAAAGGTACTCCTCAAAACTCAGCCAGACTCCATTTTGCAGCCTTATACACACTGGAGTTCAGACTTCACTGAGCACTGGCCAATGGAATACAAGTTAAAGTGATGTGTATCCCAAATGATGTGCCCAACCTGAGAAACACTTCCAGTTACAATCCTTCTCTTGTTGTGCAGACATCCATGCCAATCACTGATGCACACTTTGAAAAGGCAAAAGAGCAAATTGATGGCACCTGTACCTGGTTTTGCAGACAAGGCATACCTACCCATTTTAAACACTTACTTGAAGTTTCTCATGAGAAAAAAACTGAACTTCCATAATGTTAAACATTTAGTACTGCTCTCACTAATAAGACATCCCATCAGACCATGAGAAACAAGGCAAGGGTATATGAAATTGACTATAAAAATTTTGACCAAAGTATATAGAAATCAAATATAATGGGACATTCACATAAAGGCTTCAGACATGGTACTCTGAGTCAGAGCCAAAATGGGAATGAGGTGTGGATACTTAGCAGGCATAGCGCAAAGTTCTATCCATTCAATTTTCATTTGTTGTCCTTATACTCCATTATCAGCCCTGATGGACTTACACCTATCTGGAAGTCAAAGTGAGTGTCATGTAGCCTGTTATTTCCTTAGTGTAAAAATATGTTCTACTGGGCCACATTATTTGAAAAACCAAACAAAGCTAATACTCTGACAGAACACTTCCATGTTTTCTCTGTAGCATTCTCTTAACTTCACTACACATTTTTTAGCCAACCTCCAGAGAGAGGAAATTGAGTGTTGTCTTCAGTATTTTTTCAAAGATTCCCCTCCTGTTACAGTGTTGAATCTGTTCTAATGACTCCAATTCAAGTTCCTTACAATGAGGACAAAGCCAGTGGAAATTTAAGTATTGCTTAAACTAAAACTTTCACCAACCTTCAGCATCACTCACCATTTTTTTTTCAATTTTAAGCTTTTCACTGTGATTAGAATAAAATATCAGTTTGTGCTTAACANAGGCTTCTCTGAATTAAATAAGTCACTTCCTGCATTCTCTTTTGCCAAGGTAGTCAGGTGCAATGAATTATAGCATATCTAAATATTGTCTAAATGCTGACCTATGTAAGCTGTTCCCTTATTCCTTAACTCAGTTTCCTTGATTTGTATAGAGAGATTAGAGTATCCTCTTTCTAAATTTGTTGTGAATGCCAAATAAGAACCATGTTTTGCACATACTTAAAGCTCTATTATACAGTTTTCTGCTTTTTCTTTGAGTCACTTCCCACCACAAAGGATTGTCCCTTGTTCCTTCAATGATCTAGCACCATTTATTCATATTACTTCAAAGCTCCACTGACACTCTACCCATACTCTCTCCTCAGCACACAGTGCTTAATTCTCCAATACCTTGCTTTCTTACTGAACTTGCAACCAAACAGGCTTTGTCTATTTTATCTAAATCAGTTACTTGCTTCAACGTTGCAACAGTCTTCTGTTCTTTTTCTACACAACACATGAAACAATTTATTTTTACTCTCACAATGTATAATGTTCTCTCTCATAAACTATTATCTTCATGATCTTAAAGAGCATGTCTTTTATTCCTCTAGAATCAGTACAGTTTTCAGAATATACTGGATTCTTAGTAAATGTTATTGTATAAATGAATGAATCAATTAACTGTGCACATGCTTTTACACCTAAGGTTGTGCCTCAAAGATTAAGTTGTCATAAAGACAGACACAGGAGGAAGGGTGCAAAAGACTATGCTCCACGTGAAAGCATTATAAAGCATAAACATCTAGCAGATAGGTAGGATTACCTTGACAGTAATTAAAACAATGTGTGTTTAGACAGAAATATGCTATGTAATAACAATAGCAATGACAAACTAAATAAGTAGAGTTAAAGTTATATAATTGTTCACAGAATCTTTGTTAAACATAGAAATGATTTGTTTCAAATCAGCCTAAATTCATTGAATACAAGTAGTATGTGGAGCCTATGACTAGGCAATGAAAAATGTAGATGCTTAATGTGATTAATTATTTAATTAGCAGTTCCCTTGAAGTGGTTTTGTACTTGTAATTGCTGCAAGTCTAAATGATTTTTCTCTAATTCTGTATTTTGATGGAAGCAGTCCTGCCAAGGAAAGTTGGCTTCAGTTTATGACCAAGCACAGCATACTTTGATATTTTTGGCTTTTACCCAAAATATTTATAGTTTTCTTTTTCACCTTCAGTGATTTACTATTTAACTGTGGTTCAAGAGGTTAGAAACACCAACCTTAGTATACACAGAGATTCTGTCAAGGTCTTGAACACAATTTTGTCAATTCGAGGGTATAGCAGAAAGTCAAGTGTAAGTGTTAATTATATGCCATCTCTGACCATCATTCTAAACTTACTTCACGGAGATCATGTTATAGACTAGATATGCTTCAAGGGTGACTTTGGTGAGGTCATAGGAGACAAAATAGAGAAAGTAAATGTGCCTTCATAAGACAAAAGAAACTTGTTCTTTCTGGATTCCTGGACAGAGGACTCAGAGTGCAGATGGAGAAAAGACCAAAATATTTCAGATATGCATGATAAATATTAGGCCAGAGCCATGTTACCATTGTAAACCATTTAGCACTTGTCCTGGCTTCTCTCAATGATAGACTGTAACCTGTAAGCCAAATAAATCCTTTCCTTTGAAAGCTGTTTTTAGTCTGTGTTTTATCATAGCAACAGAGAGCAAACTAGAACAGAAATTGATACCAGGGAGTGGGATATTGTGATAGACCTGGATTTTTTTTCTTTTCTTTCTTTCTTTCTTTCTTTCTTTCTTTCTTTCTTTCTTTCTTTCTTTCTTTCTTTTCTGCAGAGAGGGGGGCATTTGTGCAAAGATTTTCAAGACTCGGTCTCAAAAACCCATTGAGTGCTCAAACTTAATGACCCGTTCTATGAGCTTGGAAGATGAGAAGTGGAAATCATATAAATGATGGAGGCCTTGTTTGTGAATTTTCAGAAGGAAGTTTGAGAGTTCTTCAAAGACTTTACTGGGGCTTGATAAGTTTTCTGTACCCCAATAAACCTCAGCCAACCTTCCTCACCAACTCCTCAGCTGATCCTGTTTCCTCAGACTGAAAGTCTCTGAGTCCTCACATGGAAGAGATCTCAGCTGAACTGCTTAAAAGCTTCTAGTTCCTGGTCCTAATGCCTTATATACCTTTTGGCTTCTTGCCATCACTTCCTGGGATTAAAGGAGTGTGTCCTTCCCAATGTAGCAATCCAAATTAGATAGAGTCAGACCAAATTAGAAAAGCCCCATTTTAATGGGTAAAGCACTCCCAGGTGGCTCTCCAGCCCCTCAGAGAGGATACAGGGATGAGAGAACCATGAGTCTGTTTTCTGGGATGCAGCTTAAATACCCAGTGGGAGTGGTCTTGAGCCTCGCTGGGGAGGAGCTGTGTTTGGCCAGCTTTGAAGGGGTAGGTTCAGCATAGCATGCATTCCAAGGCAGCATGCAGCCCCTTTCACAGGGCTGCAAACAAGCCAGGAGTCTTGGCAGCATGAGGCATCAGTGGTGCCAGAGTTGGAGCCTGAGACACACAGGAAGAGGCACCGGAACCAGCCAGGGGACATTGTGTGGCTGCTGGGAGCTGCCCATGCAGAGAGGGACCCCAGGGGTTGAGGTGGAGGAGCTCCCACCAAACAAGGCTATCTGTATGATATTTTGTATTAAAAATTTGGAAGTGAAATCTTCGTTTTACTGGGACAATAATTTCTATTTATTTAAGAGTTAAAAAAAATAGCTGTGACTGAGAATTGTTGAGAATTGAGGCCAAATCTTCTGGGAAGCCTTTCCTTAATATCAACTCACAGAAATTATTAGCTAGAGTTGACCAAACATGGCTACATCAGCTGTCAGCCAAATGTGATAATGTGTAAGAGTCTCCCACATGGAACAAAAGTCATGAGAGCAGCTGAGGTTTGGCACTATGTGGCAAGGTCAGAGTTTCCCTAAGGAGACACCAGGGAGAGTATGGTCAATGTCCAGCCTCAGCTTCAGTAGAACTTCAGCATGTTGGCAATGCTAATACTGTAGGATGACCAACAAGCAAGAAGGACAGAATGTGTGTGTAAGATGACTTGCTAAATAGTCTTATTAAAAAAAAATCCAGAGCCAGATAGTGGGGTGAATATTGAAAGATCAGAGAAACAGAACAATCCACAGCCAACTAAACCTCACCAACTCCTCAGCTGATCCTGTTTCCTCAGACTAAGAGTCTCTAAGTCCTCACATGGAAGGGATCTCAGCTGAACTGCTTAAAAGCTTCTAGTTCCTGGTCCTAATGCCTTATATACCTTTTGGCTTCTTGCCATTACTTCCTGGGATTAAAGGAGTGTAAATACATGAGATCTCAAGTGCTGGGATTAAATGTATGTGCCACCATGCCTGGCTCTGTTCCTAGTGTGGCCTTGAACTGNCAGAGATCCAGACAGATTAAGAAGAATGCATGCCACCACTCCTGACCTCTATGTCTGATTTGGTGGCTGGCTCTGTTCTCTGATCCCCTCATAAGTTTTATTGGGGTGCACAAATAAAATATCACCACATTTACCCATTTTTGTCTAAAATAAAAAAAGTTATAACTAATATAAGAAAAACTATATACAATAAGCACTATAAGTATATACAATAAATACAGTCAAGAATTACATTAACAATGTCCAGTCTATTAACATTTGAGAGATTCAGACAAAAAACTCCATTATTCATCCTACTTTGGTGAGTCCAACACAAAATTTGGATACAATATGTAAAAATCTAATCCAATGTAAAATATTTAAAACTAGTAGTTGCCTTTATAAAGTAGATTCAATAATCTACTTTTTTATCATATCATACCTATATGTTCTCTTTTTTTCTTTTCAGAGTAGATTCTATAATCTACTTTTTATCTTATCATGTCTATATCCTCTTTTTTTTTCAGAGAAGATTCAATAATCTACCCTTTATCCATCATTTCTATATCTTTTTTTTGAGTAGGTTCAATAATCTTCCCTTTTATCCTATCATTTCTATCTTTTTAAGAGTAGATTCAATAATCTACCTGTTATTTCTATACCTTTTTTTCAGAATAGATAAAATAATCTACTTCTTATCTACATCCTCTTTTTTTCTTTTCTTTTCTCTTTTTTCCAAACAAGAACCTTGAATCTAATTTCCTTTGTTTAACTTTATTCCTGACCTTTAACAATTAACAACTTGTAACCAACCATCCTAAACAAAGACAATTATCTATTCTTATTGAACGACCAAAAACCACCTGCCCCATCTCTTGGGAATATGGGCATCGTGTTCTTAAAATTACTTCCTGCAGTCTAGGGGTGAAGACATCTTTAGGGATCCTGAAAAGAAAAATTTTTGGGTTAATTGTCAAGTCCTGGAATAAGTTACTATATCATTTGTTGTTCAGTCTCTGCATAATGCCAAAATGTAGGGCTTGTCTCAAGTCCTTGCTCGCACAGTCTGTGAGGCTAGATCATCTCAGCCAGCCATCTTGAAATTGTCCTGAACAGTTTGTAGTCCAAAGCCAATCTTTGGGTGGTGTTTGCCAACTTAATGGTATTATCATCATCCTGATTGAATCCTTGTTTTGGGACCCCATCATCTTTTTGGAGACTTCAAAGTTGCTCTTAGGCTCGGTCATGATTTCCTGCAGAAAACTGATAGAGACTCAAACACTAAAACATGTACAGGCAGCTAGATGAAGCCTTTTTTCTAGAATTAGTTAGTACTCTCTATGACCATTAATATAATGACAAAAGTATATATATATATATATATATATATATATATATATCTTATAAATTTTGATATAAAATTTATACCTTAAGAAAAGTTTTAAAGAGTCAAAATAAAACCAAAGAATTATGAGGTTATTGGCAATAGACTAGTCCAATATTTTGGTTTTTCATCTGTCCCATATCAGGTGGCTCTTCTAACATGATACAGAGATTTTGGATTTTCTTTTTAACAAACATGCTTGGGTTTAGAGAAGGAGAGAGCCATTCTCCAACTCCAAAGCCAGCTCTAATTTTTAATTGAACTGGGATTACATAAAGACCATTTGCATTATATGTCTGTAGAGAAGAGCAGAAACAAACATTTAGGAAGACTTATGAAATTTTATATGTGGCCGGGCAGTGGTGGCACACGCCTTTAATCCCAGCACTCAGGAGGCAGAGGCAGGCAGATCTCTGTGAGTTCGAGGCCAGCCTGGGCTACCAAGTGAGTTCCAGGAAAGGCGCAAAGCTACACA
>LZPO01009178.1:5874-20996 GCA_001675575.1 Neotoma lepida
TTCTCAGTGGGGCAGACATCACAATAACTAGCAACTTGTGAAACACTTACTCAGTGTCTGAAAAGGTTTCCAAGTTGACAGTGTTGGACACAATACTTGGGACTGAATACACTAATGTCTAAATGGACTTCTCTGGGGTGCTGTGGTTGAAGGTTATCATTCTTTGTTTGTTTACTTTTGTGAGACAGAATCTCTCTTTGTGATCCTGGCTGCCCTGGAACTTGTTTTGTAGACCAGGCTGGCTTCCAACTCACAGTGATCGCCTGCCTCATCCTCCCAAGTGCTGGGATTAAGGGCGTGTACTATCATTCCTGGCCAGAATTATCATTTTCCCTACCTGCTCTTTTCAGAAATTTGTAATATNCATACTGACAAGTTTTCTCTCTTAACAGTACTGGTGATACATAATTAAGAAAATGTCAGTGACAGTTTTAGCTTATCTTAAATAATCATTTTTTTAAGCAAGCATGAGGTAGGTTTTGGACATGTGGTTTAAAGTTAAGAGTAGAAAAGCCCTCTGGCTCTTACACTCACTGACTCTGTTGTTATCACCCCTGTTAATCTGTAACACAAAATCTCCACATTTAGCATTCNGGGTTTGTTTTTGTGAAGAGTTCTATTTTAATCCCATTCCTCCAAGTCAGTCCATGCCCTAAAGGAGCNCAGAGAATATGGGTGCTGCAGTGATTACAGATCTAGGATAAGTTTAATCAGATTAAATGACACTATNTAATCAAAAAACGAAGAAATGGGATCCTTTCTTACTACAGTTGTGTGTTTGCATGTGTTTGTGTGTGATTAGGTGTGTTTGTTCATGTGTGCTGTGTGTAATTGTATGTATGCTCATATCTGTGTGTGTTGGTATATGTGGGATTGTGTGTGTGCACACTTGTATGCTTGTGTGTCTGTGTGTGTATGTCTATGTGTGTAATATTGGGTACTTTGTACCGGTACAGAAGCAATGGCTTTGGAATTCCATTGCTACTGATATTTCATCTGTTATTTTAAGTTTTGAAGTATACTCTATTTTAGCATTATTTTGAAAATGGCTGATATTTATGTCTTTTCTTTTAGGTGGGAATTTATGTCTATGTTTTCAATACTTTTACTTGAAGTTCTGAGTTTGTTCTTTATAGTTGCTTCCCANTTTCATCTTTCTGTCTCTTTACTATATTTTGCTTTTGAGAATTTATAATTTACTATTTTTTTCTGGTATTTTCTGTTGTCCTTGATTGCCTCCCAGAAATTGAAAGCAAGTTCCTATTGCTGAAGACNCATAATTTAGGACATAAAATTCAGAGGATCTGAGCTGGACCTGACTGATACCTTCTCCCCAGAATACCTGCCTTTCTTGTGCTGGAATGCCTCTGCAGGCTGTCAGTGGAAAGAGCTATCAATAGTCCACCCAGCTGCAATGCTTATGACGCACAGCAATGACCAGCCTAGCAAAATATCCTTAAAGGTGCACTTCTGTCTTGGCAGCAAACAACTGTCTGATTGACTTAAGGCTGCTCAACAAAAGGCAAGTCATTGGAAATGTGCACAACTACCTAGATCTGGTGAGGTGACAGATCCAAGAGGAGAATCTGCTATCAACTACCTAGGTCTGGTGAGGTGACGGATCCAAGAGGAGAATCTACTATTGCCATTTCCTGACACTAGTATAATTCCTAATTGTATTTTAAATACTAATTCTTATATTCACAGATTAGTGTACCTCTCACCACTCTTTGGAGCAAACAGATACCAATATAGAAGCCACAATTGGTTAAAATTGAAAGAACAACTGAGTACAGCATATACAGGCCTAGTTGAGAAATCTATAGCATAAAACCTACATCTCAGGCTCAGGGAATGTCTCAGGAGAGNAGGTTAAAGAAGATTGAAAGATCCAGAGAACTAGGAAATCTCTTGCAAGATTGTGTCTCCTAAGAATGACATAAAACTACACCCATGAAACCTTAATAATATGCCTTGATAAACAATACCTGAATAATTATGACACCAATAGATACCTTAACAGGGAAGCAGTAAATCTCATGGAACACCACCTCCAAAAAAGGAACTACATACCACTAAGGAATGCTGAGAGTGGGAGAAATGTCTCTTTCAGGGANAGTCCCCTACTTGGTTGCCTAATACAAAGCTTCCAGCCCTGGAAGCATATGCGTAAAAGCAACACTAAACAGATTCAGCAGGTTATATTTATATATTTATGCATTTATATAGCTATGCAGCAATAACAATTATATAAAAGGAGGCTGTGAACTCAATGAGGAGTGGTTGCGGGGACATGGGAAGGTTGGAGGGAGGAGAAAGAGAGGTGAAATGGGATTATATTTTAAGTAAAATAAGAAAAGAAGAAAAAGCAAAGACCTGCTTAGGTTCTGCCCAGCATCTGAAAGAGACTGAAAGAAAAAAAACGGACCTCATTGCTCCTTCAGTTGTAGGTACTGTGCCAGGGTTGGGCAAAAATTTGGGGATGAAAAAGTACCATATCTCACTAAAGAANTATATTTTGCCTGTCTCTTTTATAAGGCGCAAGATGAGCCTAAGGGTTTTCTCTTGGTCAAGTGATTAACTCAGGCTGACTGCAGTGCTAGATATCCATCTATATAAAGGTTTTATTCTCTTGACCAGACCTTTATTTTTACTGGACCTCTGCTGCTACTCCTTGTTTCTGTCTACTCTCTTTACTGCTACTCCCCATCCCTGTCTCTGTCTACTCTTTTTATAGCTACTCCCTGTTTCTGTCTATTCTCTTTACTGCTACTCCCAGACTCTCTCTCTCTCTGTCTACTCTTTATTGTTGTTCCCTGTCTCTGAAGAAGTACTCCTAAAAACATCCAGGAACCAGGTTACGNAATNGATCACTCAAACCCTCCTGGAATTTCTGGCCTCCGGCAAGGACAAGGCTGGCAAGAAGTTCAAGGGTGTTTCTATCTTTTATCCAAGAAAGAAGCTGTTTATTTATCTTTAGGGTCTTTTTACTCAAAATTACATAGCTAATTTCTGCCTCCTATAAACTTTATTCTTAATAAAGAGGAATTTATTATCCTGTAAAAATTATCATGTTTTTCTGATATTTAATGAATTTTTTAAATATTTGAACACCAATATTGTCAAAATATAACAGAAANGAAGAATCAAATGGGGAAGAAAATATAAAACTGTTAACAAGAAATGAAATGTCTCCTAATGATATTCTGCCATACTCATAGATGGAGCTTTTTCCATTCTTCATCATAGACGTTTCCTCCGGCAGCAAATGGGAGCAGATGTAGAGTCCCACAGGCAGACATTGTANAGAGAGTCTAAATTGGAGGTTTCTATCAGGTCCCTCCTGTCCTTGGAGATGGGGAGACCCCCACAGAAGAGGAGAGGAAAGACTGTAGCAGTCAGAGGGCATGGAGGTCACTAGGAGAACATGGCCTACAGAATCAGCTAAGCAAGGCTCACATGGGCTCACAGAGATTGAAATGGAGAATTCATGGCTCTGCACCAGGTTCTCTATGTATATGTTATGGCTTTTAGCTTGCTGTTTTTGTGGGACTCCTAACTGTGGGAGCAGGTGTATCTCTTGACTCTTTCTCCCGCACTTGAGATTCTTTTCTCCTATTGGCTTGCCTAGTCCAGCCTTGATATGAGGGCTTTTGCCTCTTGTTTTGTTTTGTTTGGCTGTCATCTCTTGGAGGGCTGCTCTTTTCTGAAGAGGAAGCAAAGATGGGGAAGAGGGAATGGGGGCAACTAAGAGGAGTGGAAGTAGGGGAAACTGTGGTCAGGATATGCTATATGACAGAAGAATCTATTTCCAATGAAAAAAAGAAAAGGAAAAAAATAAAAGCTTCACTTGCTGTATGTTTTTTTGATTTATGTAATTATTTATTTTGTTAATATATTTTATATTTTAAAAGACAATGGGGGCAAAAGGGGTGTTGTGTGACACTGCTGTTTGGGAGAGAGGACCATTAAATGTCTACTCATCCTAGATAGGGAACCAATGACAGACCAAAGTAAGGATATCACCAAAATCAAATTTGGTAAACCATTGAGTGCTATTGGTGCTACTATTCACAGATTTGGGTGAATGGCTACTTAGAGGAACAGAAGTGACTCAAAAAATAGCTGTACCACCAAAACCCTGACTGAGCATGGGNAGTGACTCATGAAACTTTTCAGAAAATTTGAGCTTACTGCACAACTTGAAAGGAGCTCAAGAGGCTAAAGAGTGCCTTTTCGAAGAAGCTAGGGTGGTTTTAGTTCTTCAGGTAGCTCAGCTGCTCTCTGCCTCATCCAGGAAACTCAGCTCATCTGTTTCTTCCAGGTCACTCAGCTGGCCTGAGCCTCTTATAGGCAGTTCAGCTTGTGTGAGATGTTTCTAGACAGCTCCATTGGTTTCTGTCTTTTTCAAGTGTCTTGGGTGCCTTCCTGCTGACATGTGCTTCAGAAGGGAGGNACCTAGTATATCTGGTCAGTTTCAGGGATTTCCTGAAGACTTTGGATTGTTTACTTCCTGAGCTTAAGGGGCTTCTCTGCAGGATGGAGTGTTTTGCCACCTCTTAGAGCATGCTGCTTGCTCACCTCATTTTTTAATATCATGTGTCTTAATGAGTTCCCTCCCCAGCACCAAGATGGAAGTTTATCACAGGGGAAATTGTTATACAGCAAGGATATTTATCTTTTTATATATATGTGTGTGTATATATATATATATATATATATATATTTGTCTAATCTCAGAACACAAATTTAAATATGACATTTTACTTTTGGTTTGATAGAAAATTCTCTGAGCCCATCTGCTGTCTTTTATTTTATACCACCAGGACAAAACATGCCATTCCCATCTTGCCTTAACACCTATTGACTCGTGCATACATATTTTCATTGCCTAGAAGAGAAGTGAGTTATTTCTGTTTCCTTTGCAGTTACTTCCAAAGATTGATAGGAGAAATGCTTGGATAACTTGGTCCTCTGTGTATTGGGTTGCTCAATATTATTAGACAAAATCTGTGGGAAGGTAATGGGTGTTAAAATTGTTCAACTCTTTTGATTTGAATAAAATAGCTTCAGAACGTGTTAACCTAAATATTCTTTCAGTATAATGAACACATTTAATGTGAGAGGGAATTTACATTGCAATGGAAAAAGGTGGCAGAGAGTATTTGTACATACTTCTCATTTGCTCCAGTCACTCATGGGTAATTGAGAAGACAAAGACAAAACCAGACTGCTCTCAGATACTTTTGGTATCCTGAATGTTGTACTAGGAAGTTTGTTTGTTTGTTTGTTTGTTTTTTGTTTTGAGAATTTGTTTACTCCAAGAACTTGCTACAAATTGTGGAGGTAAGTTTGTTTCTGACTTCATAGCAGGTTAGGACCATCATGATATGACATTAATATAATATTTAACCATGCAGAGCTCCAATTTCTTTATCTATATAGTACTTTGTGGTATTANCATAAAAATAATATTGGACAAGTTATTAGAAATGAGGTCTATGGGNACAAATCTGTCATAAAATAAAATGTTGTTTTTTTAAAGAAACATCTTACAAAATGTAAAAAGGGAATATACAATGTGTCATTCAGCAATTTTCACTGCATTGACATGCATATCCTTTCATTGGCAGATGATTNNTGTGAGGGGCATACTGCATAATTAGACGAGTTTATTTCCACAAGAAATGTGGAGGTTGGGAACCAGTTCAGCTATATCTGAATGGACCATTTTCTTTGAGATAAAATAGCACCAGGGTTTAAGAATCTTACAAATCAAAAAGGTCACAAACAAAAGAAGAAGAGAAGGAAGACAAGGGGGAAGAGATAGAAGAAAAAGAAAGAGGAAGAAGTAACATTCTCTAAGCAAAAGAAATATAAAANTGGAATGAACTTGAAGTAACAAAGAGGTGATGATGCATTTGTTAACTAAATAATGTCTGCCTCTGAGTAGTAATCTTAGAAGACTTAAGTGGAATCATCAGTAAATGGAAAAGAACCTTGAAATTTCAAAGCAGAATGTTACCTAGTCACTTAAAATCTCCTAATATTTCATTGAATGAGAAAACAAAACAATTTACTCTTAAGAATTCAAAGGAAAATTATTACTGATATTTAAGAAGATCATAAAATTCAGTGTATCAGCTATTGTATCAAAATTAAGAGTGAACATTTATATATAAAAATCACCATTGATGCTGTTGCTTCAAGTTTATCCTACAGAGTACAGTATGTGACATGATAAATTAGTCATTGGTCCTAAATAGAGAAGCCAGACACTCACCTATGTAATTTACTTACTGCACAGACAGAATAACTTACATGTAGATTTGCAACATAATACACTTAACATGTTTAAGAGATCAATGGAATATAAGTGGTTTTTTTTGGGGGGGGGACTGTCAAATATGAAGAATCCTTAGGGAAGGGGACACATAATCTGGGTCACATTTCACATCACAACGTACAGTATTTTAATAAGAAGTGTTAAAGATTCCCTGGCAGCATAATTTTAAAGTCCTGAGAAGACAGCTCTGATGGCTTGTTATAGACACTACTAAACTGTACATAAGGAAGGAAGGGAGGAGTAGAGGAAAGGACAAAGAATATGACAAGAAGACCAATTTTCTTCAAGGGCAGAATTTCATGTATACTGTATTTATATAATTCCCAAGGAAAGACAACAGCAACCTATATTGTTCATGACTTTTTGTTTTAGGCAATGCTTCCTTCATATCCGCAAAGAAGAACTCAGATAAACACTGGGAAACTAAAAGCAGGGAGTACTATCCCTGAGACAAATAATATCTNTGTATTGCATATTAAGGCAGTCATTCATTTGCTCTTTGTTACTTTTTCCATTTTGCAGATGGCACCATTAGTCAGTCAGAAACTTTTGCNNGAACCAGATATGCAGGCTGTAGAACCAAGCAGTGAGCTTGAGAGACTGCCTACAGACTGGGAAGTGGAGACAGTTGCTTGGATTGCCTCCTTTATGACAGGCATTATAGTTGTGATTTAGGAGAAAAATTCTACATGTTTCCTATACAGAATTCCCAAAGTTGTAAATAATAGAGAATCATGGAAAACTAATAAAATTTATGCACCAATTTATCTTTCTAAATGTTTCCTCTGGGGTCAAATGTTCCTATAAACCTCAGATCCCAATGGACTTAGAAACTGCCATACAGATTAAGTTATTCTTTTATTATTTTTAGAATTATTTCCTTCATAATATGTGTATGAGTGTTTTGCATGTATATGTCTGTGTACTACATGCCTGCCTCAGGACTGTGAAGGGCAGGTTTTAAGAACTACTGGAACTGAAGTTTTGGATGATTNTGAGCTGGGCTCACATGGCTGGTCTAGACCTTCAGTGTAAATAAATTCTCATGTCAGTACTGGGAATCAAACCTGGGTCCTCTGTAAGTACAACAAATACTCTTAATTGCTGAGCCATTTCTCATAATCATGTTTTTGATGCAAAATAGTATGGAACTTGGTTTTAAATAAACCAAAATATATAAAATGTGCTAGCAGGAAGGATGCATTACCAGTTGAAGTTTATAGGAATGGATAAGAAAATATGGATGCAGTTACGAAAGCCACAGTCAACATGATCATAGAAACCAACAACCAGAGCTCTGATACACTTCAGGATGAAACAATATTTAGATGTACTTTAATTTTTTCCATAAACTATAATAAGGGAAGCCAACACTTTTCATTTTTCATTATTACAGTGCTTAAAAACTAAACAAAAACAAGCCTCTGTGAATAAAACTGTTCAGTGTGTTCTAGTGTTCCACACTCAGCTGATTAAGGCTTACAACAAAGTGAGAAAACGTGAACAATCCTATCTTTGATTGGCAACAATAGCTGTTGAGTAGCACTACTGTAAAAGGAAGTATAGATGTACACATAAAGCAATCCCTGTCTTCCTCTCCCCTTGTTAGCTGTGTTGTGATATACTATACCCAAGCCTCTCCTTTATGCATTTGCTCCCCATACAACACTTTTGTTAAGATAAATTCATCAGACATACTTCTGTAACTGAGTGTACTGATGAACCACAGAGGCAGAGGAACTGGAAGGGAGCAAGACAGACTGAGTAGAGTGGCATGTGTCCCCAGGAAAAAGCAACCATGACTGGGCTGTATGTTCAGTGTAAATAGACAGTAGGTGATGTTTGAAGATCATCTTCTGTTTGGACAGGGTGTTATCTGACGACATGAGTGCTGATTTATGTGTCCCATGGCAATGAATGCATGGGAATACTACCTCTATTTGTGTACTGAAGCAAACACTGCTCACTTACTTCCAGATAAGCAGAAGACAATGTCTTGTCAATACAATGACACCCAAGAAGCAACTTCCAGGTTTTCAGAGTGAAGGAGATGGAGGGCAAGGGCATAGTGGAAGCCTTCTGGGGACAATAACCAATTGATTTTTCTGTTATCTGACATAAGGCATCTTTTTTATTCTTTCAGGAAGGAGATAAAGAGATACCATTATACTGCTGTCAGAAATAGCTACAGTAAAATGCTCATTGAAATCGGATTGATGCAACATGTTTTGGTCTGGCTGGCTGGTATAACAATGGGACATAGAAGCTTCATTTATTTCCAATTAGATAGTAAATCACCCACAAGTCTTTAAGATTTCAGGCATGTTATCTAAAACAAGTTGAGGAATTGTCAGTTTTAATTGATTAGTAAGATATCTTAAAATAACTGATAACACTTTTATCATTGGGAAATTTAATATTCAAAAAATTTCCATCACTTGCTAGATCTAATTAGAAAATGATCATATTTCTCCAAAATTTCCTACTCTTTCTTGCTCTTATTTTGAGTATAGTAAAATATAATGTTAATGTCCCTTGGGATGTTTTACACAGGTAAAATATTCAATAAACATGAAAAATAATTCACAATTCATTTTGGTTTTTGAGACAGCATCTCACAATGTGCTTCTAGCTAGCCTGGGACTCACATCCAGCTGCCTCAAACTCATAGTGGTCCACTTGTCTCTGACTCTCAAGTGTTGGGATTAAATGTGTGTCACCATGACTGTCTCACTACTCCTTTCAAGGAAAAATCAAAATAACAAATAACACCCTGTCCTGTGTGTGTACATGCTGTTCATGGAAAACTCTGGAGAAATTAGATCTGTTTCCAAATTTTAAATGGAATATCCATTTTATTACTGTTTTATTTTATGTGGTTCCAAGTAAACCTTAAGTAAAAATTGTGATTACACGTAAATTAATTGAAGATAAATTCATAGTTACTAAAATACCTTACATCTATTGATTATTATCATTTTAAAAGGGCAATAAGTCTAAATTATTTTAGTTTTTGTCTCTGTGTCATAGCTGTAAAATGGAGTTATATAATTTTAAAACAATTATGCAATTTAAGCTAAATTAATTATAGACTTTGGAAACATATTAGAATAAAAACAATTCTGAGAGAGACATTATCCAATCTCAAATAGGTGTTCAGATTGTTACCTAACTGTTGATCATTTCCCAAAGAAACATTTTTAAATACTTTTATTATAACATTTAATATCAATTACTGTCAAAATACTCTCAGCGCACTATATATATATATATATATATATATTCATGTATATGTGTATATACACACACTTATAGCATTATGTGAAATTGTTAATCTTCATTCACATTCAAAAATATTTAGTGAAGCATCTCTTTTAGACTCCAGAGAGCCAGTGTTAACAAAAGCTGACACCGTTGATATCCCCACTGCNCTTGAAGGGAAAGACAAACATTAACTAAATACGATATTTATGATAAATATTGAGAGAAAGAAGCAACAATGTTCTATTTGTTAATAGAAATAACAATGTATACAAAGAGCTTACAAAACAGTCTGGTGAAGTGGGAAAGTCCTAAAATGGCCTCTAGAAACATAACATAGGAGAAATCAAAGACAGGGGCTGTGAGCAGGTAGAGAATACAAGGGAGGGGTGGCTTTGAGTCCTAGTGGACTTTCTATTCTTTCTGGAATTTTTTAACTTTAAGACCAATAGGATATCATTATGGAATTTTGAAGGGGGATTCACATTTTTAGATTCAACAAGGAGTGGGTTGGGGAATTAATTTTAACNTTCAATTAATGAAACAGTGATTTCTTACTCTGATGTAATAGTAGATAGAAATCAATACAATTAAAGACATTCAGATGACAAAGTAAAGTCCATTGAATAAAAGATTAAGGAAAACAAAGACTTTGTAGTGAATACAACTAAGTAGCTACAGATACTCAGTGAAACAGGTCACACTGGAAGAGAACACAGCGGTTATGACTGGAGATTTTGGAAAATTTTGGTTTGGGACATTGTAATTTTGAAGTCTTTTAAATATGACAAATTAACTGACAAAAATACATTTGTTAAGTACATCAAGATATATTGAAGTACATATATATAATATATATATTCTCAGATAACTAAAACTAGCTATTATATATATATATAAATTATTACTTCAAATGGCTTTTATTTTGTGGTGAGAATACAATATTCAGTCTCATTAATTTTCAAGTATCTAGTATAATAGTGTAGGTCTATTAAACCAGTGGTTAGGAGAAAGTAGGTTGAAAAGATTTCAAATTAGACTGTATTGATTTGAAAGTATGAGGCATGGCTGAATATGTTTGTTTGCAAAAGATTTTGAAATATATTTTTCACAGTACCCTACTTAATATAGTTTAGTTACGCAAGGATGAAGAATATATAGCCTGCTTTTCTACATATTTTTTAAGTCAGTTTACCTAGACTCGTATAAAACAGGACCCAAAGCACTTAGTGTTAAAAGCGATGCACTGGGTTTGACTAACAAACAACATATATGTATATGCTTATACATATAGCATATATTATATATAGCCAAAATATAAACTATATTGCAAGTAGTCAAGTATTGCTCAACTTGTTGGGAATGTATGTCCTAATTCTTTGTTAAAGTTGGGATATGCAATGTAGACATTTTNCAATGACAAATTATTACTTAATTGGAAAAATCATACTGATGTAATACTTTTTGGTATTTTTCCTGAATGCATTAATGACTGTGTCAATGATATCTTCTTTTTTTTACCTTGTTTCATAATTCCTAGGCAAATATTCTAAATGTGGTAACAGAAAAATTATTTAAGTTAAATAAAATAATATCCAGCAACATCAGCATATACTCTAAATACTTTAAAAGATTTTATTATTAAAATGTGAAGTGAACATCAGTGACGAAGGTCTTATTCTGGAAGCTTTATCTCATCTAGCATAATAGTGTTTCAACACATTTATCTGTGGTTTGTTAAGATGTCAAAATAAAATGAGTCTATGTCTATTGTTGGCTTGCAGAGGAAGTTTCTCCTGTACTCTCTCAACCATAAGGTTGTTAATCATCCCAAGCATTGGTTAAAATGAAAATGTGGTTTAATGATACAGTTATCACCCTAGATATCTGAGTTCTATTTTCAGGAGTCCATCTGACTTGTGCTTGGTGACTTAGGAAGTCATTTAGCTTCTTGGAGGCAGATTTTTATGTATTCTTACTTCTATTTAGAGTATGTCAGTGATCAGAACCTAGTGCTATTTCAATCAGCAGTTACTAAGGAGAATATCCAAAAAGCACCCCAGTGCTTGTGAGCAACATTGGTTGATTTTAGACTACTTACCCACTGGCAACACAGAGACTAGTCACTTTCAGTAGATGGATACAATGATTTTCACTGCTTTGTTACCTCTGTGTTTTCTGCTCTTCCTAGATTGATTTACAGCATATATAATTGCTAAGAACTTTTAGTTTGTTTGCTGGCTGATAGAACATTATGAAATGTTGAATATACATATATTTATGTATGCACAAGAGCTTCATAATTAGGGTATTCANAAACTAAGGTAGCCAATGTATAAATAAAAGTAAAATGGTTAAAATGTTTTTGCAAGAATGGCCAAGATCAATAAAATAATGACAGCTCATGCAAGTGAGGGTGTGGAGTCAAGGAAACAGTCAACCATTGCTAGTGGTATACAAAGCCACTATATGAATCAGTGTGATGGTTCATCAGGAATCTAGGAATCCATCTACCTAAAGACCCAGCTATAACACTTGGGCATATACCCCCAAGGATGTTTTATCTTATTGAGGCATTTGCTCAACCACATTCTGTGTTGTTCTATTCATAACACCCAGAAATTGAAAACAACCTATCCGCCAGTGGATAAATGGATAAAGAAAATGTGGTACTTTTGCACAATGGAATATTATTCAGCTGTTAAGAAAAAGAAATCATCAAATTCTAAGGCAGAAACACAGAACAAAGAAAAAAAATCATCCTGGGTAAGGTAATCCAGACCTAGAGAGACGAATATGTATTTGTATATGTGTTCACTTCATGTGTTCACTTGTATACGCATTCACTTATATGTGAATGTTCGGCAGTTAAGTCATGCTACAATTTGTATAACAACAAAGATAAGAATAAAGGACTAGAGGAGAGGATGACCTCCTTAGGAAAGGGAAGTAGAAGAGTTATGAATGAATGCTGGTGTGTGGGGGGGATGAAATGTTAGGATCAAGTGAGGAAGGAGAGGAAAGAGGGAGACAAAGGAGGGAATATGGGGGACAGATAAAATTAAGTTCCATTTGAGAGTTTGAATGGAAATCTATTACAACAGAAGCTTCATATATATATATATATATGGAGGTGATCTGAATGGAATTGACAAATAATAAGGGTGTCAGAGCCAAAACTGGACATCTTTTGTCACCAAATGAAGCTACTA
This sequence comes from Neotoma lepida, assembly GCA_001675575.1. Classification (NCBI taxonomy): domain Eukaryota; kingdom Metazoa; phylum Chordata; class Mammalia; order Rodentia; family Cricetidae; genus Neotoma; species Neotoma lepida. The sequence continues at coordinate 18,694 of LZPO01009178.1, forward strand.
GTACCAGCAATGGGTTATATCTAAACAAGTTGTTTGCCAAAGGGGTTCCTTGGGAACCCTAAAACAACTTAGACTATTGCCATGGCTATTGGTGGCTCTTCACAAACTGACAGTAAGGCCCTATTGCTGAAGACAATGCCTACACAACTCACTAAACATGGAGAAGTTGAACTGGTTCCTATCCAGAGTCTTCACCCNACAGACNAGTGCTCATGGTACTAGAAAGCACTCTGCAAGCTAACAAATGAGAAAGGTAAATATCAACCCAGCTACAAACCCTTTGATCTACAATGGACACAAGCCTGAAAAATACACAGATGCAACAGTGGCACAAATCTCATGGGAGTAACCTACCAATACCTGATTTTATTTAAGGCCAACTCCAAGAGATGGAACCCATACCTGATGCTGTTTAGATAGCCAAGAACCTGAGACTAGATAGGCAGGGACCTAGAAGAAAACTAAATACTACTGTTCTGATAAAGGAATGCAGAAATAATGACTCCTGATGATATCCTTGTATACTCATAGATCTGTGCCTTGCTCAGGCCTCATCAGAGAAGCTTCCTCCTGTAGCAGATGGGAACAAATACAGATACCCACAGCCAGATAATATACAAGAGTGAGAGGCCTTGGCATTCAGCCCTTAACAGTTTGTCTCCATCAAAATCCTCCCCTTGGTGTTAAGGGTACTCTGTAGAAGAGGAAGCAGAGAGTTCCAAGAGACAAAGGGAATGGAAGATACAAAAGAAACAAGACCTGTGATTAGTATTTAAATTGAATAAAAAATTTCTTAATAAAGAAAAAGAATATAACTAAACATACCTGCATACTTAACAATGAAAGTAAAAAAAAAGGAAAAAAGAAAAGAAAAGGACTTTTGAAACACAGCATGACCATTGCATNTATAAACTCACAGAGAATGTGGCAGTATGCACAGGACCTGCACGAGTCTGGAGCATGAGTTGAGAAAAAAAAGAACACACACCTAACCCAGAAGATATTTTCAATTGATGATCACTTGAAAATGACAAAAATAGTTTTGTCTAAGGGAGTATGTGCTTCAGTAGATGGCCAATACAAAATTAACTCAAAATGTATTTAGTATTTGGCAGTTCTTTGTTTTATAATACTGAGTTGGGATTTTTTTTCTTTTTTTTGGTTTTGTGTTTGTTTCTTTTAACCTTACAGGTCTTTCATATATATATTCTGGTTTCCAGCTTTGTGTTTTTATGGGACTCCTGTGTGTGCAAACTTGTGTGTCTCTGTGTCTATATGTGTCTCTTGTGCTTTACTTATTTATTTGTTTGTTTATTTATTTATTGTGGCTTTTTCTCATGTTTGTCTTTTCCTATTCTGATTTTTTGTTTTGATTTATTTTATTTTAATATTATTCCTTAGATGTCTGCTTGTTTCCTAACAAGAGACAGAAAATGTGTGGGTNCAAATGGGAGGGGACCTGGAAAAGAGTAGGGGAAGGTAAACCATAATAANAATATGTTGTATGAAAAAAAACTATTTTTAATAAAAGAAAAATGTTTCTGCCAAAATATATAAATTAAGGAGTTCTAATTTAACANTTTTATGAATNNGTAGCTCCCAAATTCTTTTGATTCTCTTTGTCATTTTNTAGAGTATATGTGTACCCCAGTGAGCCAAGTGTCCTCTAATAAATGCCAGCAGAATGTTTTGGGAGCTCTGTGCTTTCTGTGGCATTCTAAGAGCCATGCTATAAAATTGTTGTTACAAGGTGGTAAATTTATTGTTGTTTCAATACTCATTTCTTCTTATAATGAAAAGTTATACCTCCCCNNCTACTGTCAGGTCCAGGGCATCGCTGAGGGAAAGCATAGCTGTCTCAATGACATTGGGCTTTACTGCAAGTCTTAACTTGATCAATGATGCATGAACACACATGTCAGAGTTTTCTTTGGAGACCCTTCAAGAATGATACAATGGTTCTACTTTCATCTATCCTAAGAATAGCCTATCCCAGCTAATGGCTCTTCAGCCTGGATTCTGAAGTAAGAATCCCACTGAATGATAATGCCATCTATCCTCAACCACTGCTATGTACTGGAGACAGGAAGTAAGAGGCTTTTGTATAAGCTACTAAAATTCAGANTTCTTAACATTACCAGGAAAAATATACATACAATACTCATTGAAAGGGAGGCATGGTTAATTTCACATATCATAAAACTCTGATTTCAAAGTTATTCCCTGTCTTATTTTTATCTTCCTATGAAAAGCCAAATTCCTTGCTGCAATCTGGAAGTTGGGAGAGCAACAAAGAGTTTTAA
>LZPO01009180.1:15656-27050 GCA_001675575.1 Neotoma lepida
CAGCAGCACCTCAGAGCCTGTCAACTAGGTCACGCCTCGCGCTAACCTAACACCCGCGCAGGCCCCGCCTCCCGGCCGCTAGGCAGCGCCGCCGCCCATTGGCTGCTCCGCCCGCCGCTCTCCGCGTTCTAGCCAAGGCGCGCCCCGACTTCAGCCTCAGGGCGCAGGCGCAGGCGCAGGCTTGGGCTCGACGCCGAGGACGTTAGGGAGCTGGAGGGGGCGGGGCCAGAGCTGGAGCCCGAGGCCGCTGCACGACGGGGGCGGGTGGAGCAGGGCCTGAGGGCGTGGCCTGTTGGCAGGTGAGCCAGGTGACCCCGTGCCAGCTGCCAGAGACCCCTGTCTAGGGGACTGCAGGATGAAGAGGTCGCGGGTCCTAGGAGTTGTCCGAGCTCGTTGTAACTGCCTCGTCTGGAAAGGTTTTTTACGTGCTCATCAGACGCTTTCCTCTTGGTGGGGAAATAGAACCAAAAGAAATGATTCCAGACCGTGAGCAATCCGCTGTGCAGTCTTAGGTTAGAGATTTCCTTGGAATTCTGTGAAGTTCAGAAAGCTTCAAAGTACACTGGGCCAACTCAAGAGTTTTAGGAGCTGGCAAGCAAAATGTATTGGAACCAAGTCCTACATCAAAGCCAAGTCCAATGAGTATTACCCTGTGCCTGGTTGTCTTTTATTCTTGGTTGACTTCAAAATAGCTTCTGATCCAAAGGTCTAGCTTGATCCTAGTTAGCTCTGTCATGATTCGGAAAATTCAATTGCAGGAAAATCTACGAGAGTACAGTGACCTAGAACATAGAACTTTTGTACCCTGTTCTACCCCAAATTTATGAAGTCACATTTATTTAATTTGGGGTTTATGTTACATGTGTTGGCAAATAACTATATGAACACGACTTTTTTTTTTTTTAGCTCAGGCATGTGTAACGGGCTTTCTTTTAGGGCACCAACCAGCTCCCAAATCAAGACACAGAGACTTGCTGTTAGTTGTGAATGCTTGGACTTATCTTAGTCATTGTTTTAATCTGTTTCTCTTTATCTACATTTTGCCTCGGGGCTTTTTACCTTTCTTTCTGTATGTCCTACTTTCAAAACTGCTTCTCCTGGCTGGCAGCTAGCTGCCTGGCTTCTGGCTCTGGGCATGTCCCTCTCTTTCTCCCTCATTCTCTTCTCTTTCTTCTCCCTCCTAGATGTCTCCTCCTACTTATTCTCTCTGACTGCCAGCCCTGCCTATCCCTCTCTTGCCTAGCAATTGTCCGTTCAGCTTTTTATTAAACCCATCAGGTGCCTTAGGCAGGCAAGGTAAAACAAATGCAACACATCTTTACATAATTAAACAAACAAATGTAATACATCTTTACATTGTTAACAAAGGCAGCAGAAACAAATGTAACACATCTTTGCCTAGTTAAAAATAATATTCCACAACAAGCTTGCCCCAATCCCAGGATTTTCTTGCCTCAACCTTAAATATCCCTCCACCAAAGAGGACTAGAATGCGTTAAAAATAATAATGATGACAAAGAAAGGGAAAGAGAGGCTACACTGAGAATTGTAAAGAATAGAATGTTTTGAGTAACAAGAGTTAAAAGTTAATTCACAACATCTTAAAATAATANTTATTTTTATATTTTCTTTGGAATTTTTCTTTAAATGCTATCAAATTGATAAAACATTATTCTGTTGGGAGAAATAGAAAAGCGGCAANAAGGAAGTAACATTTGAAATAATAGTGACAATGAAATTAGAAGGGCTATGATTCATGTAGAATCAAGAGAAAATTGTCAATGGGATAAGCTGTGGGAGAGAAGGAAGGAGGAAGAAAAGATGATGATGTCCTCATGGATGGTCAAAGCAATGTTAACCAAGAGATGTGGTTTGAACATGGAAAGTATTAAAGCTTTCTTCCAGAATGTGGCACTACTCCAAGGTGGTGAAATTGGGCATGCTGTGAAAAGGAACTAGGAGACTCCTGTCTCTGTCTCTCTGTGTCTCTGTCTCTGTCTCTCTGTGTCTCTGTCTCTCTTTCTCTCTCTCTCTCTCTCTGCTTTCTAACCTAAGATACAAGTAAGTTGCTCCACCAAACACTTCATACATGATGCCGCATTGTCACCAGAGACTCAACCTAATGAGGCCACTCAGTATTGGATTTGAACCTCCAGAACCATAAGGCAAAACAGGGAACCTTTACTTTCTAAGTAGTCTGTCTTGGGTATTTTATTATGTCATCACAGGTTAGTTCAACAATTAAATATCATATTTTGTTGGGGAAAACTGACTTATTTAAACGTGCTAAATGTTAGGTGTCTGCCAGAAAGTGCCTCATACTAAGCAGTTTTCCTTCAAGACGGGGCTGCACTCCAGCCCAGGACCAAAACCCTTCCACCTACACTATTTTGTAAACGTTGCACTATTGACTGTTTTCTCATGTGAGCTCAAAGAACTTGGACTTTTATTGTGTTGAGACACTGGTATTTAGGCAGTATTTATTTAAGTGTTTATGTTTAATGATTATAAAAAATATTGTCATTCAAAAGGGTTAAATAATCTCTCAAACATTCCTGAAATGTTCNAGATATGAAAGGAGCTTATGGTCCTTCCCCAATGTTTTCTCTCCTTTGAGTTTTCCCTGTCCAAAGAGCTTTATCACTTATTCAGTTAAGCAGTGTGAAAACCTAAGNCCCATACCAGGTGCTTCTTATATTGTCATGTTNGTATCAGATGAAGAGCTATATCTACTCAACTTTACCTCTTGGATTAGGGTAGAAATCTCTATTTTCCAACAGAAATGCTGTGTGGGTTTAGCTAAAGCACTGAAAACAATTCCTCACTAGCCTTCATGTTCACATCTGCCCTTTTGCCCAGTCTCTCCACCTCATCTCAGATTATCTTGCCAAATGTGATCATGTCATCTCATTGGTGTAAATTAAATAACTTTTGTTGGCCTTTGCTAAGGACCGAATTGTGTTCCACCCACCTGAATGTTATGTTTTAGAGTCTTTCTATGCAATGTGGTTGTATCTGGAGATAATATTNTTTAGGACATCACTTTTAATAGGAGGGACATCTTGGCTTTCCTCCCTCCCCTATTCTTTCTCCTCCATATAAAAAAACAGAGAAAGTTGGTATCTTCAAGCCAAGAAGAGGACCATCAACAGAACCCTACCATGCTGGCGCATTAATCTTAGACTCTCAGCCTCCAGAAGAGTGAGATATTTAACTTCCTGTTACTTAAACCCTATTCTATGGTATTTTATTTTGGCTGCCCTAAGTTAACTAGTAGAGTCATCAAGAATGGAGTAACCATCTCCTACCAATCCAGGCTTATACCATTCTCTGTCCCAACCCCAACCCCAAATCTGTGGTTCTAGCTATACCAACATTTATAACTTTTCATTTGCTTGAACATACCTTGTCCTCACCACATGACCTTTTTCCATATTGACACTATATCTGAAACATGATTTGTGTAACTGACTTATCCTCATCTTTTAGATACTACTTTAGCGTCATTTTCGTGGGTCTGGCATTGGTGGTATATACCTGCAGTCCCCACAAGCAGGAGACTGAGACAAAAAGACTAAGTTTTATAGCCTCCTGGGCTACTTACTGAAACTATCTTCAAACAAGAAAACAACCAAATAATACCATTCTTCATCAAACCTTCCTTGATTCCCACTTGACCTCCACTCTCTGTTTCTCTACCTCTGCCTTAAGTGCTCCTTTATTTTCATATAAAGCACTTTCATAGTTTATCAATTTTTCACTTGTGGTTACAGAAGGGAGACAGATCCAACTAGTCAGTAGTGAATAATAACATTTTCCAAAATGAACTACATATATGATGGTATTGCCATAAAATTGTAATGGATATGTAGAGTTGTAAAATTGTCTAGTGACATCAGATCCATTGTAACCGCATAANACAATGCATCACTCATCTGACTATAGTGATGCTGAGGTAAACATATTGTTGTATAAAAGGACAGCACATACAATTGTATAGCCCAGGATGCTATATATGACCTGATTAAAATACTAAATGACTGTTACTGGTTAATGTATTAACTTTTCTCTATTTTGTAACATTTTTAGAGTCTATTTCTCTACTTATAAAAGTGAAGTCTACTGTTGAAAGTTTGCCATGTCATGCTTGCAGCAGCTGCATACATTTTATGTTTGCACTGTCTGCTGACTGCATCAGGAGGTGAGGGTGAGTAATTGGCCCATACTATTTATGGTTGTGAAGTACATTCTATAATGTTTGTACAGTGACAAATTTCTCATAATGTATCTCCATCATTAAGGAGCATAGGACTATACAAAAAAGAAAGAAAGTAACCATTAAACAGAGATTGAAGGAATGTAGACACAAGTCACTGAATGCTAGCAGCCACTACAAACTGAAAATTGAAGATTAAAGAATGTATTCTGGGGGCAGAGAGACGGCTCAGTAATTAAGAATGCTTACTGTGCCTGGGGTGGGGGCAAACACCTTTAATCCCAGCACTAGAGAGGCAGAGGCAGGCGGATCACTGTGAGTTCAAGGCTAGACTGGTCTACAGAGTGAGTTCCAGGACAAGCAGGGCTACACAGAGAAATCCTGTTTCAAAAAACCAAAAAAAAAAAAAATTTTTTTTTAAATTAAAAAAAGCTTCNTGCTATTGCAGAGGACCTGTGTTTAGATACCAACAGCCACATCAGGTGGATAGGTGGCATATAACCACCTCTATCTCCAGTACTGGGGAGCAATAACCTCTGACTTTCAAAGGCATACATGTGGTGCAGATAAACACATGCAAGTAAACACCCATACACATAAATAAAATGTACAAATAATTCTTGTTTTTAAAAAAAGGAATATATTCTGGGGTAAGTTCTGGCTTAGCAGTAGAGCCCTTGCCTGGCAATCTAAAGACCCTGAGTTCAATTACCAGCACAATAACAAAAAAGAACAAACAAAAGAGAGGAGGGGAAGGAGTGTATCTTCCCTAGTGCCTCCAAAAGAAACTATCCCTGNCCTTGACTTTAACCCTCTAACTATTATTTCAGATCTCTGGCCCAAGAACTGAAAGAACAAGTATCATTTTAACCTTCTACATTTATGATGATTTGTTGCTATAGNGATGGAAACTAACAAAGGGAGTGATTTAAAAATCCATGACAATAGTCTTCCTGAAGTAATTACCTGGACATGATATGAAAGTTGTGTATTCTTTAGGTATAATTTCTCAACCTGCTCTACGTTTTAGTTATCTTAATATTTCCACTCTTTGCCTTGAACACTCATTTGAGAACAAAACAGATTTGGCCCATAGTCTTCTTATCTGCCATAGCCTACAGGTGCCTTAGCTTCAGGATGATGTCAGATCAGCACAAATACTTAATGGCATCTTGCTGTGGTTTGGATATAGCTTGTGTGTCTCTTGCAAGGTTCCGTGTGTTAAGATCTAACCCCCATTATGAGGTATTGAAGAGTGTCGATAACTTGATCTTAGAGTATTTTGGAGATGATTAGAATTAGATGTGGCCAATAGGATTAAGACCCCATGATTGAATGTGGTGGCTTTATAAGAAGGGGAAGAACAGGCCAGCAAGATGACTCAGCAGGCAATGGTCCCTGCCACCAAGCCCAATAACCTAATTTCAACCCCACTGGGANCTTCAGAGTGGGAGAAGAAAACTGACTCTCACAAGTTGTCCTCTGACTTCCGCAGGAATATCATGGCATATGTATGCCCACCTTTTACAAAGTAAATAAATAAATGTAACCCAAAAAGGAAGAGATTAGAAGAAGTGCACATAAAGAGATGGACCCCCTATCTTTGGGGCCATGTGATACCCTATACTATGTCTGGACTTTGCTAACCAGATGTTTGCACATCCAAGGACTGTGAACTGAAACAAACCTATAAAGTTATCCAGCTTCAGGTATCTCCATATAATACCAAAAAAAAAAATGGATATGTCTCTAGAGGTAACATAAAAGGTAGAATCACCAGCAACCCTGAACACAGTAGAGCTTAGTATAGAAATATACACATTAGGCTTATGGTAGCCACTTCTGTACTAGGAAGTCATCTCTACTTATTTCAAGCTTAGCCTTTATCTTTAGCCAAAGTGATGGCAGACTAGATATGGTCCCTTCCCATAGCCTGCTCTCTCCAAGCACCTGGCTACATTCCAACTTCAAAGGAACTACCAAGAAGCTCATTGGCCCAAGAGTAAGGCAATGGTTGCTTAGCAACTGGTCCTGAATCCCACAGACCTGAGAAGAGGAAGCTTGTGGGCCAGCCACCTAGTTCTGCCTGTGTTACAGTGAAAAGGAGCTGCTTAGAGATGAAGCCCTTGGCTTTGTTAGTAGAGATCTTGATCATTATTGAGGTCATGACTAAAAGTGAGTGCTTCTGTCCTTACAGTTCTCTATAAATGTCTCTTCACTCGATGCCAAGACCTTAAGCCAATTAGAAAATTAGAAGGAACTTCACCAACTTCCCAATTAACAATTTCAAACAAGAACTTACTTGGGACACTGCTGGCTGAAGAAGGGTGTGGGGGGAGGGGCGGGTAGGGAGAGAGGGAGGGGGAATCTAAGGAAAGCATTATGGTAATCTTTGTAAAGCAGAGCTATTTGGGTCAGATTGTTAAGTCAAATATACAACTTTAAAGGGAAACTATAGGATTCAAAGAGTAGAAAAGTACTATAGATTTATATTCCTTTAAATACATTATAAAAAGACAATTTTATTTCCAAAGCTTCAATATTACCTACATAGTTACTATCTAAAGAAGGAAGTTATTTTGTCTTGCTTTCTTGTCCATTTCTTGCATTCATTTTATGAAATATTCATATAATTTAGTCATAAAAGAGTCAATATGCGTAATATTTATTTGGATTTGACCCAGAAATTTAAGGTTAGTTTACTCGCTAAAATTTTAATTAGTATTATACATAATATAAAAGAATATAATGAAAGACCACATGTCCATCCCAATTAATGCAGAAAAAGCACCTAACAAAATAGAACACACTTGCAATTAAAAACACTCAATAAACTAAAGCAAATCTCCCTGAACCTAAGGAAAAACCTAATGCCGGTGGCCATGTCAGAGGAGCAGCAGATGGCAGTTGACTTCAGGGTGTCAGCACACCAGGAGGAAAAACCCTGATGGGTGAATCTCGTATCGGCAAGGCCCTGAGACCACAGGCCCTGGAATGTCTTTTGCTTCTTCTGTGCCTTCACATGTTTGCTGCTGCCATCTTTCTCTGGTATCTGGCAGGGTGTGAATGGGTGTGGGGAGATCCCCACTGCCTGTAATATAGTGTGTTTATCTCATGGAAACATCCCATTCTACTGGGCATTTTTACCTGTGGATTATTATGAAGATGATTCCTTCCTAAGCTGTACTGTCTAATTGATAATAATAATATTAGTTTAAATAGAGTTTTGATGATTAAAAATAAACAAGNAAGTGTCACACAGCTATAACACATGAATTTCTATTGAGAAGCCACATAGACTGTGGCTTAGGTTAATGATTAAGAAAAACAATTGAGTCCCAGTAGCCCAGNTAGCTTAAATTCTTTTAACCTTAATGTTGGAAGATGNGTTCACAGGTTTTGGAGTGCATCATAGCTGAAACAAAGCTTTGAAAATAACTTAAAGTTAGACTAAGGTGCTTTGTTAGATGGCTTTGAGGTGAAAAACCCACGAAAACAATCTAAAGTTTTAGAAAGACACAGAGTTGGATGAGGAACTAGTTAAGGTCAGGGGACAAGAACAAAGCACCCCAATTATCATTAGCTGATGTGCTTTCCTTGCTAGGATTGGTTGGTGACCAAAGGTGATGATTAATTTCTTTTATTCATTTCTGCCCTCAATTTCCTGATATAAAAACTGTTGTCGAGTGGGTATGCACCCTAAAGATGTAAAGTAGAGCTGACTGACTGTTTTTCATGTAGAAAAGTTTAGGTTTGTGATTCCTTTAAGATTCCTTATAAGATTACCTTTCAAAATAAGTAATAAAGTGATTGGTTCTTTCTTTGTAACTGTAAAACATAGCCTCCCAGTAAAAGAATATCTTGCTTGCTTAAACTCTGTTAATCTAGAACAAGTTGCTTGGGTGTGAATGTACGTGGGTTCTTGAGGATAATTTGTTTTTCACCTATAATACGTAAAATGTTTATTCATGTAGGGGACATGGGTATATAAGCTATAAGGGAAAGAATAATGGTAGAGTTAAAATGAGTTAGAAGGAAAACATCAGGAATGAGAAAATTGCAAGGAAAACATCAAGAATGAAAGGATAAGGAAGAATAAAGATAGAATTAGAAGGAAAACATCAAGAATAAAGATAGAGTTAGAAGGAAAACATCAAGAATGAGAGAAGGAAATCAACAGGAAAATAAAGAATAGAAAATATAGAAGAAGAATAAAGAAGGAAACCATCAAGAGAGAGTGTGAGTGTCTTTTTCCCTAACCTCCTCAGATAGAAAAGTCTAGTACACCAACTCCGTGGATTCTCTTTGAGCCCTGTGCTGCTGGAGGCTGCCCCGCCCCAGGCAGCAATAACCTAACATCTAAAAATTTGTCCACAGCTAATACAGTAAATCATGAAAGNTTAAAGTGTTTTCCCTGAAATAAAAAATAAGAGAAGAATGTTACTCTTGCCATTGTATTAAAAGTCCTTGCTGTGGACATAACAAGGAATTTGGACCCCATCTCATATCATATCCACAAATTAATTTTAATTGTATAAAAGACATAAATAGAAGCTAAAGCTTTAAAACTCTAAACAGGGAGTAAGTCTTCCTGACCCCAGATGAGATAATAACACCCTAGCTTTGCCACCAAAAGCATAAGCAAAAAGAGAAAAAAAAGTACACTGGACAATCATTAAAAACATTTCTGTTTCAAAGGAGATCACCAGAGAATTGGGGGGAAAAAATGACAAGTCACACCCAGTAAGAGTTCAGTATTTGGACAGCAGCAAAACAACAAATGACTCACTTTTTAAATAGGTAAAGGAATTTAATTGAGATTTTTACAAATAAGATGTACAAGTGGCCACACACATGAAAGATATTTTGCATTAAGGTCATTAACAAAATGAAAATCCAGGAGAAACTACGTCATAACCATTTAAAAGGCTAGGGTAGGAAAAGGAGCTTTATGCGTTGTTGCACACCTGATGAGATGTCACTAGCAGTTCTACTGGAGATAACTACCAAAATACAGCCAGTATTCATACGCTTGCCACATGAGCTCAAACCCATATGGTCTGATCAAGACATAGCACCTCAACATATGTGGCCAAAATTCCCGTCAATAAGCAACAGTTACAGACTGCACTGCCACACTAGGAAAGGTGTCTTGAGGGAATGACCCCACACAGAAAAGGCTCCAACTCGCAATGATACAAACTTATTATAAAAGAAGTCATGGACTGAAAATCCAGCTTAGGGAGTTTTCCAATCCTCAGAAGCAACTTCTTGGGAGAGTGNTTCCCCAGGGTCTGCACTCAGAATCTGGTACAACTGTGGTTCATGGTGACAGACTCCATCCTGAGCTACAAAAAAACTGGGCAGTGTCATCCATGTGGTACTGATTTTGAAGCTATGAAAGACTCAAGAGTGAGAAGGTTACAGAGTCTTTCTCCACAGCTTCAGATGGCAGTTAAGGCCAGGCAATATGTATAAGGTTTGGAGTCCTTGTAAGGAGGCTTTGCAAAGCCCTTGAGTGAAACTATGAAACTGACGCCTAAGTCACAGTAGACACAACAGGAAGTTGGAGATGCCAGGCCCATGGAGTGTACATCAAGGACAGTTGCACGTGTTGCATGGAGCTAGACCAAGAGAAAGGCTATGTGTGCTGCAGGCAGAGCTAGAACCTGGCCAATTTCATCATGCCTTCCAAATNCTAGACACAGTGCAGCAGGATTTGCTATTGTCCCTGNTGAATTTTGGTCTTGCTTTGATCTGATCATTCCTTGCTATGCCTAGATTCTTATCTTTTAGAATAGAAATGTTCACTCTGTGTCATTATATGTTGGAATTATGTAACTTGGTTTTATTTTGTAGGAATTCACAGCTAAGAAACCCTGGACTTTAAAGAGTTGAAACTGTTAATGATTGTGGGGACTTTTTAAGTTGCACTGAATTCATTTTATAGTATAACTTGATCATAAGCCTCTGGGAACAGGAGGTGGAAGGCTATTGATTTAAAAAGCAATACATTTCAGTGGATTCAGATGACAAGGGGTGGAGTTGTAGTTGTGTTATTGTAACTTTACAGAATTTAGAATCCTGTAGATAGTATGTCCNGGGGAAACTATCTTGACTACACTAATTGCAGTGGGAGCCATTGCCTGGCTGGGATTCTGAGCTATATAAACATGGAGAGAAGAGGCTGAGCAGCAGCAGGTATCCATTCCTTTCGGCTTCTGATTGTGGGTGNAGTGTATCTAGCTGCATCAAGCCTGCAACCTTGATTCCCCTGCCATTATGGACAGGAAAGAAAATAAGACAAACCTAAATGCCTATCAACTGAAGAACATATAAATAAAATATATCTATGCAATGAAATATTACTCAGCAAAATAGAGCACAATGTGGATAAGCCTTGAAAACATTATGCTAAGCAAAAGAAACTAGGCATAGAAAACTATGTTTTACAATTTTATGGACCTACAAGCCTCAAAAGAGTCAAATTCTCAGAGACTGAAAATGCATTACAACTTACCATGGGTTCCAAAATATGGAGAGATTAGGAAAATCCAGTTGGAGGAACATGATTTTTCTGAGGTTTAAAAAATACCTTAAAATTAATNTGAGAAGTATGTGCTTACAACCCCAACTATGCAGTAGGCTGAGGTGGGAGATTCATAAGTTAAGCACCAACCTGGGCAACGTAGTGAGATAACATTTCAAAAGAAAAACAAATTCACNGTGAGAGGCAGCTCAGAAGTAAAGCACTTTCCTAGCATGCACTAAGCCCGAGATTTGATTCTTAGGACCACAAATAATAATGAAATAAAATTTGACTGTGCTAACAATTACACAAACAGTCTAAAAACCACTGAATAATAGAAGAAAAAGTATTTAATGCAAGTTATGTGCCAGGGTAATGAGGATACAAAAACATCTACTGCACAGACCTTACTCTTGAGCTGCTTAGAGTCTTAAAGGAAAAAGAAAAATAAATTAACAAACGGCAAAGAGCTGTGGGTCTTACAAGTATTTACAGGGTACTGTATTATACAAATGTGGGAAAGGTCCATTATGTTGGTGCATGGAGTGGTCAGGAAGGCTTTGTAAACCAAATGGCCTTGAAAGGTTAGTGAGTGATCAGGAAAGAGAGAGCAAGAACATTTCAGGGCAGAGCTAAGGATTAAAGACAT
>LZPO01009181.1:0-13413 GCA_001675575.1 Neotoma lepida
CAATAGTTTAAAAAAAAAAAGCTTGCATGTCACCCATAAAAGATACTAAATGAGATAGATTTTTTATGAGAAAAAAAAACCAATTTAAAGATATTGAGATGATCTGCAAACTAAATTTGCAAATTCTTGAAACACCAGGTAAAGGTGAAAAGACAGACTTTGATGTCAACCCATGTTTGAACCCTTCCCTCATCCTTACCTCATGTATATCACTAGTTATTTAATCTTGTCATCTACCAGTTTTCTCTCCCATGCAAATGGAGACCTGTAAAATGGGAACAAGAATAGCACTATATTGCACTGAGTACTGTGAGATGTGTGGTAATGCAAGCAAGGCACTTAGAATCATAAGTGGTATAGAAGGGGTCCTTGATAATTATATGTATTGCTGTTGTGCTAAGTGGTTGGTTGTCTCATACCCGAGCAGGAGAATCAGAGAAGTTTTTCTTTCAATAAGAACCAATTACCAAGCATTCCAAGTGCTCTGGAAATGGTGAAAGAAGGAAGCTGATGTGGACTCTTAGTCAAAGGATGTTACTACCTACTCAGGAGCCTTGGGTATTTGCCCTGAGACTCAAGTGGGTGAAACCACTGAAGTCTCTCAGACTCTGCCTGCCTCGGATCTCTTCTGTGTGTGCTGCTGATGCTATCCAAGAATTCCTGCTGGACAAGGATTTGATCATAGAAAAAGATCACTATTCTATGAATGGAGTATCTGCAATGCTCTAAACCATATTGGATCTTGTCTTCTGAATGATGGATGCTCCAAGTGATCTGATTNTCTTGATTTACTTGATCCAAACCACAGGTTTAAGTTGCCTTTAATATCTTTTCCAGAAGTTCACTGGCATAAGTGGAATCATAATTTGAGTTTTCTCTGATTCAGAAGGAAGCTCCCAGGTTTTCAGGAGATCAAAGTTTTAGGCCATTTAACTTGCAACTGGACATGACATTCTACTTTCTAAATGAACAGGAAAGCCACTCCAGACTATCTGACCAGGTGAACCACAGCATGACTTTGCTTCCTTTATGGACAACCTAATGTGTACATTTTGGGGTACATGTTTTGACTAAAAGATCTTAAGAAACTCTTTTAAAACAGACTTAGGAAGCTATTTTGGCCCCCATCCCAAAAGAGCAACAGGAACTGCAGGTGCTCTTTTATGGAAAACTTTTAGTGCAGATAAAATATAGGCAAGAAGCAAGAGTGATGAAGCTCTCCATCCATTCTCTCTGCAGCCGAAATCAGAAAGTCTTTACACTTGTAAAAGATGGTAGTATAGATTTGCACACACAGAAAATAACAAGAATTCAATTCAAAGAGTCTTTAAAAATTTTAGTGTTCATTGATGAAGCCTCTTACAGTGGACACCTGTGTGTGCTTCAGACCCTCTTCAGGAACAAAGGACTCAGCTTCTGGGAGAACCATTAGGATCTGCTCCTCCGCTCTCTGTTCTTTTCTGTGACCGTCTTGGGTGACCGTCTTGGTTAAAGAAGCCCAGCCTCATCCAAGGGTACACCCTTCTCCTGCCAGCCTGCACCTAGTGGCTGGCTAATACAGACTCACGACGGCCTAGACTCTACTTCAACCCATGATAACTCTTTAAGGCTTTTCNTCTAGAGTGGGGAGGATTTCTTGGATGCTGCCTTGTGGTTACCCTTTTCTATATAACCTTATTTTCTGCCCTACTCTTCCACAATGCATACCCCAATAGCATCTCCTAATGAACTTCTGTGTGCCAATCAAATCAGCTTACATTTTAGGAACTCTAGCTTGTGACACCTAGCCTCACCTAAGAAGGAACAAAGTAAAATGAATCTTTCCTTGCTGAATTCCTTAAAGAATAAGACATTTAGTTGTGGTTATTTATCTAAATGAAAATTCAAAATCAGTTACACACAAATGCAGCACAGTGTTGTGATTTTTCCTTTACAGACAGGTTGCTTCTTGCATATACAATTTGTATTTCTCTTTCTACAGTCAGGAAATGACTCTTTTAAATTTTGTGACACAGAAGGGATTGCTTTATAGTCAGCATATTCTAGTGCAATAAAAAAATGACATGCCAAATTTTGAGTGTAGGTGTTTATGGGCATTTTATCCTACGGAAATGGAGCATGTCTTTTGCTGAATTCCCAAAGGAGTACATGACCCAAAAGAGGCTAAGAACAATTGGTAGAAAGGAAAATGAGAAGCAGAGTAGGATAATGTACCAAGCATATGGAAGTCATGCAAATTCATATTGGCACCACTAGTGCAGGTGACTGAGACGTTTCTGCCAGGGAGGCAGTCTCTGCATGAGCAGCACCTGGTACTGTCATCACCACACCACACGCTAGTGTTGCTAATTTGAGAGGAGAATTCTAGTACTCCTTTTAAGAGATTTCTTTTTATTTTAAAAGATAATCTGTTTGATTTTTCTCTTCTTGATTTCACTTACTTTCTTAATTTCCAACCTATCACAGTTGCAACCATCCCCTCTGTTCATCTCAATTCCTTCCTCCTCCTTCTTCTAGGGCCTTCTGAATTCTAGATGAGCACTCTACCACTGACTGTACTCCCCAATCCTTTTATTACTGTCTTCTTTTAAGATAGTGTCTTTCTAAATTGCCGAGGCTATGCTTGAACTCACTGTAATCCAGGCAAGCCTTGAGTTTGGAGGCTTCCTGCCTCAGTCTCATAAGTATCTGGGATTATATCCCCAATGTTATTCCTTCTCTCACTGTGAAGTAGACTGTGATTCATTTATCTGTGATGTTGGCCTTGTACATTATTGATTTTCAACCAATTTCAGCTACTTGACATAAATCTCTTTGACCCCGTTCAACTTAAATTTGAAGTCCTCTACCCTAGCACACTGCCATGGTAGTATTCTGACAAGACTTTGGATTGGGATAGTAGAAGTGAAGAAGAATTGGGTTAGAGGAAATGCTGAAATCAAACTTGAGCATCAAGTATGGCATTGTGATGTGATCTTCATTGTTACTTGGCTGGATTAGAAATCCCCTAGGAGACATATTTCTAGATGTGCCTGTGCAATTGTTTCCATAGAGGTTTAAATTATGTGGGATGACCCCCTCTGAATGTGTATACTACCATCCCATAGGCGAGCATCCCAGAAAGGGGAGAAGGAGGAAGCCAGCTGAAGCCAGCTGAATCTCAGCTTTCCCCAGAGCCTGCTTCTGGATCTGCTGAGATGTGTGGAGTTCTCAAATGCATGCTCTCGGCATTATAAAACTCCACCATGCCTTGCCCACCGCTGAGGATGAACTGCATCCTCAGACCCTGAGCCACAATAACCCTTCCTCCCTAAGCTGCTTCCTGTCAGGCATTCATAGCAACAAGAAAGATAACAAATACANTCAGGGACTATGATGACAACTTGAAAAGATGCCCTTGGAGGTAGCCATTTAGGTGACTGGGCACTCGCCTGGAGAACCTTAATAGGTTGTTGAGGATGTTATCTCCTGTTTACCTTGTAATTATAGAATGTTTCAACTATAACAGTAAGCATTCATCTCTCTGTTACATTTAATAATGATCTCAGTTCCTGGTCAGGCTTCATCTCAAATCACCTGTCTGCACATATGCCTGTACTGGGCTGGAAAGAATCTCAGACATCATATTATTTCATTCCTAAATATTTCACTATGTATTAGTAAAAGTTAAAGTTAAACATATAAATATCATAGTGTTATATAAATTTTAGACCTAAAATAAGTGAATTATTCCTGTATATAGTTAAATGATGTGTCCTCTGAATGCTGATTTCTACCATTTGGCATGAATATTATGTATTTTTTTCGAAGGTTTTAATAATAAAGGTTCATGCTTTGAGAACTTTAGTATCTTTAAAAATCTAAGTTTGCTTCTGTTTCTCTTCTTTTTCTCAATTTCTATTGCTTGTTCTTCTGTAGCTTTGTTGAGGAATATTTGATGAACCAAAATGTAAATGTAATTTGATGAATTTGGACATATGCCCACACCGTCAGTTGTTAGAGAATTTAGTTCATTGTTCTGTGGGAATTTGCCACAATCTGGGTCTTGTTAGCCATCCCTGTATCTTGTCTATTTCTCTGCCATCATTATTTCTTGTACACTGTCATTTCAAAAGAAGAAAACACAGTTTAAGAGTTGAGAAAAAAATAGCTAAACTCAGCTGCTCTTATAGAAGTTTGCAGTGATCAGAGGAAAAAGATCTTACCACTTTAATAAATGATTCTTTACATAAAATGTATACAGAAAACTTAGACATACTTATCAAATAGTAAAAAGGGAATACACAGATAATAGAAATTTAAGATAAATTAAAAATATAAAACTATATGAAGGGGGCTGGAGAGGTGGCTCAGAGGTTAAGAGCACTGACTGTTCTTCCAGAGGTCCTGAGTTCAATTCCCAGCAACCACATGGTGGCTCACAACCATCTGTAATGAGATCTGGTGCCCTCTTCTGTATACATAATAAATAAATCTTAAAAAAAAACTGTATGAAGCAAAGAGTTGTAAGATATTGAGAGTTGAGATTTGGTAAATAGGTGGGCCCTGTTTACTCACCATCCCAACATTTTACCACTGGATACCAGACAGAGCACTGGAGAAATTAAAGCAGCAGCAATAGAAATAACTGTCCCTACATTCAAGAACCATCTGTTCTAGAAGATGGAGTCCATGATGTGAACCAGTAAGAGAATGAAGTGTTAATCACAATTTCCCAGCATTCTCTACTGGGAACAGTATGGCTTGTCAGAAGGACAAGTGTTTAATTCTTGTTTAATTTAATTTAATTTAATCCAGTGTTTAATTCTGATTGGCTCAAGTTGTGTGCATGAAACAAAAATTACCTAGGAAGAGGGAATGGAGATAAATTCATGGGCTAAGGAACCGTTGCTCTAACTGGCATCTCCTGTTTTAAAAAGAAAAATAAGAAGAGCTAGTCTGGAATGGCCAGGTAGGGAAATGTAATAAAGTTGAAAGTTCAGGTGTTACAAGGGACAAATCTACGCCCATTTGTCTTTCTACAATCCTGATAGGGTACCATGTGAGTACCTACATATTATTCTTATTTGTTGAATGGTCTGGAATCTGTCTTAATTTGGGGGACTTGTAGTAGACATTGTTGAAGAGATAATGTCCTTGAGATGGCTGTGAATATGGAAAGTGAGGTGAGGTGCCTCTCCCTTCATTACTCTATCAAGTTTACAAAGCAGTGGCTTTGTTTGTTTGTTTGTTTGTTTGTGACAGGGTCTCACTTTGTGGTCCTGCATAACTTGTGACCCAGGTTCTTCTCACACTCTGGGTAGTGCCCCTGCCTCAGCNTCTCCAGTGCTAGAATTACAGGTATGAGCTACCTCGCCCCATAGCAGTAGGTTTTAAACATTTCAAACTGTAACTTACAACTTTAAAAGCTTTCATTGCATCCAGTANAGATGCACATGTGTGCATGAATATCAGTGTACTGAGAAGGACGGTGCACTAGTACCCAGTTAAGAGTGATGTGGGAGTCCACAGAGGCTCTCTAGTGAGGACGTACTCAGGGTCAGAGAATGGGAGCTTGCTTTACCCAGCAGGGCTGCATAAGGAGATGATTTGGCCATGGGCGTATTTACCAGGTGTTTGGAAGGGTCTACACTTGGCTGTAATGTGTGCTTTGATCTTGTAAGGAAGAGGTTTTTTCCCTCTCCCCTTGACATGTTATAAAAAGCCTTTTGAATAAACCTTCAAGGCCATTGGGTATTGATCCAGGCCCTCCCAAAGCTATCCTGTGTTTGTGTTTTCCTTCTCATTGCTATCTTCCTATCTCTCATTTCTTATCCATCTCTCCTCTACCTAAGAACCCCCAAAAACGTAGGAGCTGGACTCCCACAGATGGCGCCATTATATGGGACTTAGGTACAAAGAATAGGAGAGAAGGGCACCATGGAGCAGGCGGGGCATGCCCAGTAGTGAATTAAGTTGAGGCAGTGCTATTCTATTCTTCAAGAGTAAAATTGTAACTATAAAGCAGAATAGTTCAAGTTAGGCTGCAGCAAGTATCTCTCTTTGTCTCAGCTACGCTTTCTGTTTCTTCCTCTCTAAAGTTCTAAAAAAGTTTTGGTGAAGTTTGGAGAATATAAGTGTTAGGTCTAGGGATACAGTGAAGGTTTGATAAAAAAAAGTCACTTAAGGTANGAGCAGATTTTCCCGAGCAGGACCTGGGATGCACAAAGTAGCATCCAGGACTGAGCAGTCTGCAAACTTAGCAGTCCGAGCAGCTTCAGAAGCTCCAGAAGCCGCCAACAACAGCAGACGCTGAGCAAGCCAGTGCAAGCAGCAGGGTTCTGTGTGCTTTTTGCCATGGCTGAACTGCAGCAAGGAGAGCATAGTCAACCAGGGTGCTTGTGAGAGCCCTGGAGAGACGTAGCTTGAGGATACATGCAACTTTGACAAGACAAGCAGAGATGCCTTGCAGCAAGAGAGGCAAATGGCAGGCAGTGGCTTATAGAGCAGCAGTGGAAACTTCAGACTCCAGGGGCCGGAGCAGGTCTGTTGCCCAGAGCCAAAGTTCCTGGCAGCCAGAGCCCAGCAGAGATGCTGAAGGAGAGACTACCGCAAGNAGTGGTGAGCAGAAGCCCTGCGGAGAGACTGGTCCCCTGGGTAGGCATCAGCAGTGAGCAGAAGCAGCCGGATGAGCAGCTGACATGCGCTGGAACCTAGGCCAGCCTGAGCTCCCAGAGACAGGCCTGTGGTAAGCCAGAGAACAGGCAGTCCAAGTCTGAATGCATTCCGGGGACACATGGGAGCCTGAGACGGCATTTGGCCGTGCAAATGAGGCAGCACACAGGACTCGAAGACCACCGGCAAAGCAGGTAATGCAGGTGGGGTGCTTTGGCCAAGACTGTCCAGGGCTGTGTTTCCTCTAGGGATACAGGTTGCTGAATGAGTGCAGTAGCTCATAGCAATGGGGAGGAACCTTGAGTCCCTGGAGTGAGAGGCAGTTGAGAGTCCTTGGCCACAGGACCCAGACTATTAAAAAAAAAAAAATGCAGACTAAGACAAAGGCTTTGTTGCTATTTGGTATTCAATGACCAGGACTGTGAAAGCCAGCAACCAAACCTGTGCAGTTTCTGTTTGCTGGCTGTAAGAAGGTCTCTTTTGAGAGGACTCTGCACCAGCCATCTATTGTGGAGCTAACGGCTTTAGCCCTGGAGCAAATTGCCTAAGGGGAAGGCTATGGACTGTAAAGTGCAGCTGTAGCAGAGAGCAAAAGTTTCAGAGATGCTTGCTTGAACTGCAGTAAGTTTTGGTAATAGGACTCCTCAAAATTGGAGCTGTTTGCTTCAGAGTCATTACAACTTGGACTACTATACAGGGATTTCAGGGCAGCTAACAAGCCAGGCACTGATTTTGAGCTCTCAAAGGAACTTTAAGATTGGTACCAGAACCGACTTTTTGAACTTGTCAGACTTAAGAAAGGGGATGGATAAGAGTGATTCAATTGCAGTGGGACAGTTTTGAATTTACTTACACAGACTCTATCAACCGTGATGACTTATGAATTGTTTTGTGTATGTGCATATGTTTTATTAACTGTGGTGACTCATGAACTGTTTTGTGTAAAATACGGAACTGTCTGTTTTCATGTAGACATGGGGAAATTTGTTTTTTCTACCCAGGCTCAAGATGCAGCTTAAAAAATTACTAAAAAAAGGGGGGGGGGAGTTAATATTCCTCAGTCTCTTTCATTTAAAAAAATATCCCTTGAGTGAATTGTTAACATGTGTTAATGCACACTATGTTTTGTTAGCAAGAAATGCAAATAGTTTTATTTAGAGATTACTTTTGGATGTTTGCTAAAGTTTGTAAAGTGTAAATAGTTCTATTGAGAATTTGCTTTTGGTTGTAAGCTTGTGACAATTGTAATTTTGTATAGTAATATTCATGCTAGAAATATGTTAACCTGTTAATGTTGATGAACCCTGGTATGATGATGCTAAGGAGTTCTTAGGTTTGATGATGCTAAGGAGTTCTTAGGTTTGATGCAGTTGCATCAGGAGTTTACTGATTAATTTGATGTGATTGCATCAGGAATTTACTGATTTAAAAAGGGCTTGGTGCAGCTAAGACTGCTATAGACATCTTAGACCCATTCAAAAAGGCCATTCCATCTTTATCATACTCTACTCCTTTACTAGGAGGCCTAACAGCCATAAGGAGCAGGTATATTGCTATGATTATTCCAGCTATTTGCAAGCTCTTAGTGGAAAGCTGATTCAGAACTGAATAGAGCTAAACTCTGTACCCTCCCCTGCCAGAGGCTGGTAGTCAGAGATGAGTAAGTCTCTCTTGCTAGCTGCCAACCTAAGACAGAGTACACTTGGCAGAAAGTGTATCTTGATGATGGGTAAGGCTGTTTAGTGATGAAGACAACCTAAGACAGACATAGTCTATCTGAGGGGGCTGAGGGGCCCTTTAAATTATTAAGAAGGGGGACCTGTGGGAGCCCACAGAAGTTTCCTATTAAGAACTTACTCAAGGTCAGAGAATCTGAGCTTCCTTTACCCAGCAGGGCTGCATAAGGAGATGATTTGACCATGGGTGTGTTTACCAGGTGTTTGGAAGGGTCTACACTTGGCTATATGGTGTGCTTTGATCTTGCAAAGGGGAACCCTTGTCATGTTATAAAAAAAGCCTTTTGAATAAATCTTCCAGGCTGTTGGGTATTGATCCAGGCCCTCCCGAAGCTGTCCTGTGGTTCTGTCTTTCTTCTCATCGCATCTATCATTTCTTAATTCCTCTCTCCTCTACCTAAAGACCCATTCAAAAAGCAGGAGCTAGACTCCCACAGAGTGACACCCTCTGATGTTTTATATTCTAATTCACTTTTCAAAGTGCCAGCAGCAGTTCATTTACCTCATTCCAAGACCAGTTAGTAAGCTGTTGCCAGAACTTACAAAATCATTATTCACGTACTCTTTCTTTTTCTTCCTTTGACTATTATTAATTTTTATACACTTTGATTAAAATAAAATTACATCACTTTCCCTATTCCCTTTCCTCCCTCAAGTTCTTCCCAAGTCCTCTCCTTTCAACTCCTTCAGTGCCCTCCCTCTCTCAAACTTATAGCCTCTTCTTTCCTAATTGTTATTGTTACATAAATGTGTATGTATGTGTATGTGCAGATATATAAATACAAATTCTGAGTTTGCTTTTGTTGTTCATGAATGCAGGGCTGGCTGGCCACTTTGTATTGGAAACCAATAAGGGGGCTCTATAATAATAATGATGATAATTAGTATTTAATATTAATAATTATCATTATTCATTATTGTGTGCATGTACCTCCACGTATATGACATGTCATGCATGTGGAGGGATCCGTGAATAACTTTGTGGACTCTATTCTCTCCTTTTGCCTTTATGTGTGGGTTCCAGAAATTGAGCTAAGGCCAACAAACTTGCATGGCAAATGCCTTTACTCACTGAGACATCTCACCCATTCCTTGGAACTTTTTAATAATCATGTTCCAGGTATGTTCGAAACCTATCCCTGCACTAACATTTATTACTGTTTTAAATGGACATTTCTGGTTAGGTTGCTTGCTTTCTTAAACATGGAAGATCCCTAAATCGAGGTGAAGTATAATGTGCCTTCATAAGTTAGATGCCTAGTGCCACTTTCTCTCTGAACTCCTGGGTCTTTCTCAGTCACCATGCTAGTTGACTATGGCAGCCAGTTCTTCAGAAAAATTCAGTTTCCAAAGATCCTTATCGATTTCTAGCAGCCTTGAGAACAGATGAATTTTTAAGACATGAAACAATTCAAAGCTATATAAAGAAAGTTCATTGCCTTCCCTCAATCTTCTTCCATCCTCATCCTTTTGAAGAACCACCTGCCTTGAAGCACACCATCACCGCTTTCTCCATCCACATCATCTGGCTTTGGTTTTGTTTCCAAGTGCTGTGGCAGCATTCTTTCCTGAACCTGCTTCCCTCTCATAGACATGGCCCTCTCTAGTTCTTTTTGGTTGTTTCATTTTTTTCAAGACAGGGTTTCTCTGTGTAACAGCCCTGGCTGTCGTGGAACTCACTTTGTAGACCAGGCTGGCCTGAGATCACAGAGATCTGCCTGCCTCTGCCTCCAAGCCCTGGGATTAAAGGCGTGCACCACCACGCCCAGGTCCTAGCTAGTTCTTTTAGAAGGAGCATGCAGTTAACATCTCCATAATTGATCTGTTCTTTTTTCTACTGGCAGATGATCAAACAAATTCCATTGTTGCCATTATCAACATGGTGCAAAAAAAGGATTTCTATACTAACAAGTCCTTTTTAATGTCAATATGATATATTCTCAAAAGTGCAATTTGAGCCCCAGTGCATTATTTTAAACTCTGAAGTTGCTTTTAGTAAAAATATTTCCAATCCATTGTGTCAGTCTTGACTCTGCAATGTCATTTGTAAAATTTTTCACCTCTGTTGATATAGTTTCTCCACAATTTCACTAGCTTCCAAAGTGTTGTTGCCTCTTGAACACATATGCGTGTGTGTGTGTGTGTGTGTGTGTGTGTGTGTGTGTGTGTGTAGGATTCTTTGGTTTACTAGTAATGATGCATTTCTTTGTGTGTGTTTAATTGGCAATTCGTATTCCTTCTTCTGCCAATTTCCTGATTGAACAATTTGAACAATTTTTTATCAGACTGCATGTCTTTTTCTAATCAATGTGTGTTTTGCTTGTTTGTGATTATTAACTCAATTTGGATCAAATATTATTCCCACTCTATCATCTTTGACCTCAACTAGACTGTCTTTGCCATGGCACAGTTTAAAGCNTTACTGTACTCAATTTTGTCTATCTTCTCATTTGTAGANTTGGGTTTCTTATTTGGCCTGGGGGGCGAGGGGGAAATCTCACCTACTCAAAGCTTGTACAAATGGCACCCTGGTATTCTTTTTAATATTTTTTAAATCATCCATGCTTGAATTGTTAATCCATCTGGAATTAATTTTTGTAAAAGTATGCAAGCAAAATTTAGATCTGCTTCTTTCCATCTCATTATGCTTACATTATTTATTAAATAAGCCCAGCTTTCTCCAGGAAACTGAAATGCCAGAGGTGTCATAAGTTAACATCTTTATTCAGTCGGATGTATTTTGGGTCTTTTTCCATATCTTTAATTTCTGTAGATATTCCTATGGCAAAAGTATGCTGTCTTAATTAGTCTTCTAATAATTTATTATTTAGAAAATAAATCTTTGCCTTGTTCTTCAATTCAGAATTTCAGAGAAAGCCATGTGTGGTGGCTCATGTCTTTAATCCCAGTGCTCCAGAAGTTGAGGCAGGCAGATTCTCTGAGTTCAAGGCCAACCTGGTAAGTTCCAGGACAGCCAAGGCTACATAGTGAGATCCTGTCTCCAAAAGGAAAAACAAACAAACAAACAAGCAAAAACAAAGAATCTTGAATATATTTTATTTCAAATGAACTCAGAAATAATTTTGCCTAATTTTCTCATTACCCCTCACATTCAAGACCTTTTGATTGGCATACATTATTATATATGTTAAATTTAAACTCTTAAAATAATTTTAGAATATTAATTTTTCCCACCTTTGAATACATTAATTTTATTAACATGTTTAGGTTTATAACATTTAACAACAGTTTGGTTTTTTAGGGTTTGTTTGTTGTTTTTTAATCCTCTGCATTTCAAGTTAAGTTCATTCTTAGGTATTGTGTAGCTTTTGTTGTTGTGAATGAAATTCTTATTTAATCTGGGATGACTTTTATCATTCACTTTCAGCTCCTGATAGCTTTACCTTTTATTTGAAGAGATTAAGGATACTAGAGTCACAGGAAAAGCTCATTGTCTCCTACTAAGCACTAGGAGTATTATATATCAC
Organism: Neotoma lepida; assembly: GCA_001675575.1. Classification (NCBI taxonomy): domain Eukaryota; kingdom Metazoa; phylum Chordata; class Mammalia; order Rodentia; family Cricetidae; genus Neotoma; species Neotoma lepida. The sequence goes on from LZPO01009181.1 coordinate 11,879, forward strand.
ATCTTTATAACTCCTCACTCATGAGGGAAGAGATATGGGCTGAAAAGACATGACTATCTGATGTACATGGTTCTCACATGGCACAAGCCTTTTGAATGTACGGACTTGGAGATAGCCTATACTGGTGGGCTGAGCAACAAAGTTGGGAGTAGAGACTGTCTCCCAGTGTTTAACAGAGGACAATTCCCCATTCACATTACTGACACCCACTGTTAATCCTTGTGTTTACTTGAGAGATCTTGATAGTTTGACTTATCTGAATGCTGAGATAAAGCAAATAACATAAGCAGACAAAAAATTTATAATTCATGAAGGATTTACTAAAAACTATCCAAAAAACAATAGCAGCAGTAGTAGCAACAACAGTAATTACTCATTACTAAATGTCAACCCCAGATCTATCACCATGCCCACTTTAGATAAAACTAGTATCTGAACCTTTAGAATAGTCTTAGGAGTTTTGTTCCATGGTTATTCCCATTTGACAGATAAAAAAAGGTTTCATAACTTGCTCAAAAGCTGTAGAAAGAGGCAACACTTCAAATCCAAAGAACCTGTATGCTTAATCACTGCACAGGGAGAGTGCTTCCCAAAAACCCCCATGGAAAATGCAAATGTGTATATGCTGCTGTAGCCCAAAGGAAAATTTATAGCATTGAGTGATTTTCATACTGGGGGAAAAGTATGAAAAGAAAGTCATTGTAGTAGTGAGAAACTAGATGATCAAAAAATATTGTTTTAACAGTAGTTTAAAAAGACTAATACTACAGAAAGAAAATGAAGCAGACGTTTGCTCTTTGGAAAGGCTAATAAAATAGAGATGGCTGTGAGTTTAACAAATCTGACTTGTATTTTAAAGGGGTCTATAACAAAGCTATATCTCAAGAAGAACCAGAGAAANAAGTGCATGTAAGGGAGAGATCGACAAGGAGTCCTGAGATGTGAGGAGGGAGGGAATAAGTCTACAGAGCTAGGTGACTTTCTAGAAAACTATGGACACAGAAAGACTTGCTCAACAGAAACTCAACCCAGGGCTCATGAGATGGCTCAAAGGGTAAAAGTGTTCACTGCATAAGCCTGAGGGTCTTAATTCAAATCCCCAGAACCCATGTATATGAAAAGATGTGTGTGGCCATGTACCTGTAACCACAGTGCTGTGGTGGGTATTGACAAGAGGATCATGGGTGCTTGCTGACTGCTAACATGGCTTCAGGTTCAGTGAGACTCTGTTTCAAGGAATACAGTAGAGAAAGTTAGAACAATACACTTTATGTCCTCTTTGCTTATCTTTATATACATCATACACACCACACACATCTTTATATACACCGTACATGCCACACACATCTACATGCACACAGTGTTGGAGTTCCTGGCCACTCCCCCAGCTAAGTGACCTCACGTGCAGTTCAATAGCCAATTGCACATGTGCAAAGGAGTCCCTGCCTCTTCCTCCCTTCCCTTGTCTCTCTTCCTCTCTTCCTCTCTTCCTCTCTTCCTCTCCTCTTCTTTCTCTCTCTCTCTCTCTCTCTCTC
>LZPO01009184.1:0-10913 GCA_001675575.1 Neotoma lepida
TTAAGGAACTCAGGGTAGTAGTAACCTAAATTATCCTTACTTTCTGTAGGGTACAAACTGTGGCTTTGGTAATTGGTCTTGATTGTGGAGTTTAGAGGGCTGGGAACATGGTAATTCTAGCCTCTAGTACTCTGCTCAGAAATGTGCACAACCCAGTACAACACTCTTTATAGCATGTTAATTCATTTTAAGAAATGTTAAACGTTTGTGGGATCTCATTGTTCTTTTCCTCTTTCGTGTGTATGATTTATTTTGTAGGAGTATAAATTGAAACACATTCCTGGAACGTATGATGTCTTTGTGATATTTTTATTGTGCTTATCCTGAAAGTATAGAATATTCTGTATACCAGAGCTAATGACAACAGGTCCTTTAACATTTGTGTTATAACAATGGCCACTGGGCAGACAGCTGCCAAACATCTTGCAATTAATCTGATACACACATTGGCTTTCATATTCTTTTTCTTCCAGAACAAATGCCCTGAGGTAGAAGAGTTGGTCTTCAGCCACTTTGTGATCTGTAATGACACACAGGAGACACTGCGGTTTGGCCAGGTGGATACTGATGAAAATATTCTGCTGGCGAGTCTCCATAGTCACCAGTACAGCTGGCGTTCTCACAAATCCCCACAGGTATTTGAGAAGCAGTCTTACAAACAGCCATTGTTCAGGTTGGGATTTGTTTATTCTGCATTTATGTGTCTGTGTCCGGTTATTTCCCTGTGTCGTGGCATCTGATGGAAACCCAGGAATGTTCAGAGGCCATGCTTCCCTTGGAGTGGAGTGCTTCCTGATAGCATTGGGTCCTGCTCAGGAAAGAGAGAGGCCTCTAGAGCTAATGCACAGAGGTTTGGGTCCTGTGCTGGGGAAGCTTGCTGTTCCTTCTGTGATTTGGTTTTCCCATGTACAGAATGGGGATGAAAAGGTTCCTGCTCTGTAGAAGGTGCTGGACTGCTGCCTGGTATGCGGTCAGCATTATGTGCTGAGCACAGTACCAATTCATTTACTCAGATTTCCTCTGTGTACATGCCTTGTACCAGGTACATGCTTATCACTCGCAATGCAAAGACAGCAAGTCACAGTCTGTGACTTCAGGGACAGCTCAAGATTATGCAGCAACTATAATGACAAACTGTGCCCTGGGGAGCACTGAGGAAAGACATAGCAAAGGATGTCTGTTTTCCAAGTGGTATAATTCCATTTTCCTGTCACTTTAGATGGGGATAATTAGAGAGATGTGCCCTGCAGGGATAGTCTACGGATGAATTGAATGCAAAGATGTGGTCTTAAATGAGAAAAAGAAGTCCTAGGAAATATTCCCAAGAATAATGTATTTCTAAAACTCTGGGTAATAAACTATCTGCTTGTGATTAAAAGTAAGTCATTAGATTAGAGAGCATGTTTTCCCATGTGGTCCACAGGTCTGTTCCACCCTCAGGCTCCACTTCCTTCTTTCCTTTTCTCCTCTGTACCCCAAAGAGCTTGATTCTTGTCTTTTACTGATTTTGAGTTTTTCCACATGAAATCACCCCACTGTTGTTATAGAATTTGGAAAACAGATAAATGAAATATTCTTTATCTAAATATCTTAATTTTAAATCAAATTAATCTGACAGGACTTCAAAATTCTAAGCTTTTTGTAATACAAATTCTCTTTTTAAAGATTTGTTTTTATTATTTTTAATTATGTGTGTGGGAGTGAGTAGGTATATGTACTTGAGTACAGGTGCCCACAGATGCCAGAAGCATAGGATCCCCTGGAGATGGAGTTATATACAGTCATGAGCTGCCTGACATCGATGGTGGGAACCAAACTCTGGAAGAGCAGTACATTCTCTTAACCACTGAACCATCTCTCCAATGCCTTGTAATATAAATTCTTACAAAAGCTTCTCACACAATATGATATTGCACTCACAATTTTATCCTAAATCACACATATTTTCCAATTTTCTTTTTGAAAATGTTCCAAGCTAGAGTTTTCATTTGCCCTGTGTGACATGATGGGCATTGTATTTATTTCAACATTTTCTTTTTGTTAGTTTTTTCTTATTGGTTGCAAAAGTTAGAAGCATACAGGAATATACCCAGAACAAAGGCCCATCCAGGCACATGTAATCTCAACCATATTAATGCTAGCTATATAGTCTTTTAACCCTTTAAAGATTTCCATGGTCACCGCATCCCCAGCAATGCACTACTAAGGCAGGAAATAAGCCTCAGAGTAGCTACAATAACGTGTGGCTGTCAACTCTAGTAGTCACCTTACCCACACACAGCCACCTATGGGGCTCAGCTGACAGAGAGGAAAACAGAAGACACTCAACCCTCTGCAGTGTGACACCCCACCACCACCGCTACCCTGACCCTCAGGATTCCTGAATACTGGAGCTCCGCTGGGAAGGCCTCAGGACTGTGGGGACATGCAGTTCCTGGGTGGAAGAGAGATCAGTGAGAAACAAGAATGGAAGGCCACTGTCACCATTACACTTGTGATATTTATGCGTTAAAAAAATTATTACTAGTTTTTTTTCACATCTCTGTGTAGTTTGTTTCTATACGTATTTTAAATATAAATTAACTTGTTTTTTTTTTTCTTTTCAGTGGGGGGACTTATTTTTTATTAGTTTATATATGTAGTTGTATACCCACAATCCTGTCTTCTTCCTCTATATTTTGGCTGCATGATTCATTTGTTAAACTGGCCAAGCTATGAGGTTTTAAGAGAAGGGCTGAGAAATCTCTGATACAGTACACCATGTAAGCCTAAAGCTGAAGTCATAGAGGATTCTTGGTCCAAGTGTGAACCCTTGCAAAGGGGTTAACTGTATCACCAAATTTAACTTCTGTAACTTTTAACTTACATAAATTAAGTTCANATAAAACACTGTCTGTAGCCAGGTGTGATGGTGCACCTGTACTCCCAACACTTAGGAGGCTGAGGCAGGAGGATCAGAAAATTCAGATCGTTCTCCACTACATAGGAATTCAAGGCCAGTCAGAGCTGAGTGAAACCCTGTCTCAACCCCATCCCCACCCAAAAAAGGAAATTTTGAGTTTAAATTAGACTTCTTTAAGAGAAAATGATGTCCTTTTTATGTTTCTATGTATGCTAAAATGTATTTTAAGACCTCTGAAACCAGAGGCCTTAATGGGCCCAGAGGGTGCTCAGGAATTCCTAACATCCACAACAGCACATGTTGCTATGTTCTAATGAGAGGTTGCATCTGAGCTCGGATCAGAAAAACCAGCCACTTAACTTTTAACTGCACCTGGAGCTCGTCAGCGATGCACAAGTGAGCAAAATGTTCCTTTTTCCAGATTCCAAGGCATATCCTGCACTGCCCAGCAAGCTTGGTTTTAGGAACATTTGTGTCTGCGTGTTTATGCAATCCCGGGATTAGTCAATTCATAGTCTCCAGGAGAATTTCTAAAGTTCATGTAGCCTAACTCCACTAAACAANGCAGCTTATATTGCAGAGATGGAGAAAGTGGCAGTGACACCTGGGAAGGCTTCAGAAGGTCAGGAGATCTTAGAACCACACAGAAGGTTGCTAACAACACTGAATCCCTGTAGGAAAGGAAGAAACATGGACATAACCAATCCCAGAAATCTCAAGCTGAGGAACTTTTTAGGGTTGAGAAGTCATAAACTCCCCTTATAGTTTCTAACACATGCTCTGAATCACTTCAAGTGTTGGACATTCCACAACAAGTTCTTGCCTAAACAAACAAAAGAAGAACGGAACTGTTTCTTAGGGGATAATTGAACATGTTCAGCTGCACAGGATTGTAGATGACACCACAAAGGACTTGTAAATATTGAGTTCAGCTCACCAGATAGGTTGAATGACCACAATAACCATCAAGGAGTTGGTCTTCAAAGAAGTTTTTCATGTTATACAGGGTTGAATCTAGATCCTGAAAGTAGAAGTTTGTGGCATCTTCTGAGAATAGGAGCAAGTGTGTATAGCTCAGAGACAAGGGAAGCCTTGTGTGGTTTAACCAAACTAGGTAGAGCAACACCTCCATAAACTGTAGGCTTTAGGCATAAGCTATCAAAAGTAACTTCCTTTCTGGGTCTAGAGAGCACTTTGGTTAATCTCTTGAAATAGAGATACCTCTGCTTTGTGTGTAAGAGTTTGTACTTCTTTTTACCTTCAAAAGGCACAATTTATGAGTTATGAAAATTTTTAGAAGTGTAGAATTCCAATTATCAGTGATTTAGTTTGTTTTATTCTACAGATTTATTTTTGTTTCATGTATATGTGCACCATATACCATTGTGAGTAGTGGTGCCCTCAGAGGTCAGAAGAGGATGTTGGATATACCGTAACTAGAGTTAAGGATGGTTGCTAGCCACTATGTGGGTGCTAAGAACCCAACCCTGGTCTTCTGCAAGATCAGTCAGTGTTCCTAACTTCTGATCCATTGTTTCAGCCCCACAGTCACTTCATTTTAGTAATTAAATCAAGCAAAGTAAAAAAGGAGGGGGGTTTCCATAGAGTGTATATAAAATAACAAAACGTTTCTCTGCAATGAATGTAAAAGTAGTTTATAAGTTCATGAAAATAACACATCTTTTAAATTGTAAAATGTAGCTAGGTAAGAATTAATTTTGATGACCAGTGCAGCATCTTGCAAAATAATCAATAAACAGACATTGTACAAAAATCACAAACCCTACAATAAAGATGGAGGTTGGCAAATGATCTCTAAAGGACAAGATGGTAGATATACTAGGCTTCTATAGCCTTCCAACCTGTGCTGCAGCTTCTCAGTATGCAAGGGCACGGTAGAGTCCATAAANGAAAGAGCAGGGCTGCATCCCAGTGAGACTTGACTTATAAGTAAGGGTTTAATTTCATTCCACTTTCATACATGTTGAAATGCTCTTTTGTCTGTTTAGTTTTCAACATTAGAAATATAATGGTGTAGTAGAATATTTTAAGGTGTGTTACTTTTTTTATGTTGCATTTGTTTAACTCTATGAAGCTGTGTTACTGTGCCTGTCTAAAACACCTAATAGTCTAATAAAGAACTAGCCAATAGCAAGGCAGGAGAAAGGATAGGCAGGGCTGGCAAGCAGAGAGACTGAATAGAGGGAGAAATCTGGAAAGAGGATCTAAGATCTAGCACGACTCCAGGGCCAGTCACTCAGCTACACAGCAAGCCACGGAGTCAGAGTAAGGTTTACAGAAGTTAGAGAAAAGGAAAAGCCCAGAGGCAAAAGGTAGATGGGATAAGTTAAGGAAGGCTGGCTAGAAACTAAACCAAGCTAAGGCTGGGCATTCATAAGTAATAATAAGCCTCTGTGTATGATGTATCTGGGAGCTGGGTAGTGGGCCCCACAAAAGAGCAAAAACCCCCAACAACATAATGGTTCAGACTGGAGCAATAGCTCAGCAGTTAAGAGTACTTGTTGCTCTTACAGAAAACCTAGGTTCGATTCCTAGCACTCACATGATGATTTCGCAACCATCCCTAACTCCAGTTCCAAGGGGTCCAGTGCCCTCTTCTGACCTTCTTAGGTACCAAGCACATGGTGCACAGGTATACTTGCAGGCAAAACATTCACACATAAAATAAAAATGAATAATGCTAATTTTTAATTTTTTAATGAAATCTTTTTTAAAGTCAATTTTTAAAATGTAAAGGTTCACAAGCTACCCAAAAATGCCCTATTCACCCATGAGCCCATGTGCCAGTCCTTGTTTTCAGGCCTTGTGCCTGAAAGGCTAAGGTTTGATTCGTAATTCTCCTCACTCTGACCTTTGTGATGTTCTCATCACTTCTAAACCTGGCAAAAATTCTCCAACCCTTGAGAAATGAGAAGTAACAGTGTACCTCATACAGTAAACATGCTCGTGAAATAGTGGTGAAGTGTTTTGTTGTTCTCATTCTGTACCCAGGCAGTGTGTGAGCTTTGGAAAGTTCTCCAGTTCCCTTTGGGGATGTAGAAATATTTTAAGGTGAAATCTGATCATTTTTCCGTTTTCTTAAAAAAGAAAGCAGTGTGTGTTTTGAGTACAATACTGTCTTTTTTTTTTTTTTCCTGGTTTTAGAGAAAGGGTTTCCCTGTGTAGCCCTGACTGTTCTTGAACTCACTCTGTAGACCAGGCTGGCCTCAAGCTCCACCTGCCTCTGCCTCACGAGAACTGGGATTAAAGGCATGTGCCACCACCGCCTGACTCAAGACTGCCTTAGAATTCCAGCCAGTTGTCCATTTGTGAACTGGGCTGTAACTCCGATTCAGTAGCCACTCTTTCCAAATGAGTTCATATAACGCATTTGTTCACACACAGCCAGAGAAAGAACAGAGTCCTTATTGCCTCAGTCACAATATAAAAACTCAAAAAAACAGACATAAGCAGGAAAGGCTCTATGTTAACGACACTGACGAATGTGTCAGGTAGGTTCTGTGTGCACACACACGTTAAAGCTGGTTTGCTTTTGTTTGTGGTGCTGGGGACTGTGAAGTCTCTTTAGAAGAGCAATGAACAACATTTTTAATGAATTATTTGAGAATGTCATTCATATACACAATGCATTTTTCACCACCATCCCAGTCCTCCTGGATCCTACATACACACCCCACCTCCTTTGTGTGTGTCCCTCTTATACATTAAAGTTGCTAATGGAACCGAAAATTCCTTTCTAGAATTTTTTGGGTAAGAAGCTTCGACACCATTAAAATAAGCCTAGACTTTGACCCCATAACATTCTTAGTGATCTCACGTAAGAAAAAAATGCAAACTAAAGCAAAGACTTGCATTCAGAAATAGTCATCACAACTTTAAAAACACTGAAAAAATCAAAGATACTCAAATGCTTATGTTTTTAAATACATTTTAATTAAAATAGGGGACAGTTAGTTCCCCTCTCCCTACAGTCATTAGTTGCCTGACGTTTTTTGTGTAGGGTCACCCCATGAGACTTCCCACTTTCCCATCAGCATGGCTTTTGATATTGCCATTGTTCCCATCTAGTTCATGTAGCCATTTCGAGGAGACACTGATTCACAGCAGACTCCCTGGTCTTCTGGCTCTTACAGTCATTCTGTCCCCTCTTCCTCGATGTTCCCTGAGCCCTAGATGCAGGAGCTTTGATGTAGATGTACCGACTGAGGCTAGGATCCCCACAATCCATTGATGTCTACATTGTGTCCAGTTGTGGGTTTCTGTAATGGTCTCCATTGGGTGTGAAGCGAAACTTAGAGTCAGAGTTTTCACAGCTCCAGTTCCCCCGCACATGGACCACTCTGCTCCTCCATTTTTCACATCTCTCCATCACATGTTCATTCATTGTAGTGGCATTGGAAGCTGCGATGTGTTGTGCAGTTCACCTTTTTGTGCAAACAGCTTTCCTTACAAATGTTCATTACAATGAGTCCATTGGTCTGGTTCAAGGCCTCTGGCTTCTGCTACACCATCAGTACTGGACCCTCTCTGAGACTCCTCTCAGGTATCCTGCTGTTGCCTTGAGTCATGGAGATCCTGTGGCTATGGCCCTGTAGGACTGGCCCCTTCACCCTCTCCAGCAGTTCATCAATTGGGTAGGCCATCACCAGTTGGGGTGGGCCAAATCAAGGCCCTGGCTCTAGGCCTGGGTGGTAGCTGAGTTGAACAGCCAGGATTTCTGCCAGGCTTCCCTTCCTCAGCAAAAGGGCAAGGCCAACTCTCCTGTGCCCACATTACTGCTGGCACTACAGGTCAGCGAGGGACATGGCCAGCTCTCCTGAGTATGGTGGCCAGCGAGGGGTGGGGCCAGCTCTCCTGCCTGTGGCTGCTGTCAAGAAGCAGGACTAGCTATCCAGCACCCAGGTCTCCCACAGCCGTTGAGGGGCGGGGCCAGGTAGGACATCAACATAGCTTCAGGGAGCAGCCCAGACCATGGACATCCACTTGGCCTTTGGTGGTAACATGGGCTACAGACATCAACACAGCCCCCTGCTGCAGTGGGACCATGGACCAAATGTTTATTTTTAAGGAGGTACAGTAAAGTAAAATCTTATAAGCNTATAAGATGATCAGTCTTTGCAANTTTTTATATAGAAAATAAGAGTGTTGCCATCTCCTATAAGCAAGAGAATTTAAATTCTATATATAGAATGTCATCTTCACAATATAAGGAAAAATACACAAAAATATTGAAAGAACTATGATATTTATATGCTATAACATACTGCAGTGTTAAAAATCAGGGCCTAACTTAGTTTCCTCACAGGTCCTTCTATCATTAATTTTCTCCGCCTTAATTAGTCTCCTTTCTTCCTGTTCATTTTTAATTGAGATTGGTTAGTTTCTTTTGATCTATTGTATGTATTAAATGTGCACATTCTCCTAAGGAATGTATTCTCCACTGAGATAAATTTTGTAGACACAATCAGTACCTATCGGGATATGTCTGCAAAAGTTCAGGACAGGGAGAAAGCTCCCTGACTAATTAAAATCCCCACTTTGGGAAGAGATGCCAGGGAATTAGGGGTTAAATCAGTTGCATTTAGAAGGAAAGTCTTAATGGGAATGTGAAGGAAATGTTTCCAAATCTGAAAAGAGGCTGAGACTCTAGCAAGGCTTCCTAGCAGATAAGAGATCTGTTTTGATGGATTACCAACCCAGTGAAGTCCAAACACATGGATGGCATGAGACAACATGCATGGTAGGGGAACTTAACTAATTTGGTGCCAGTGTAGAGTCCATGTGTGGAGCTGCCAAAGGGGACACGAGTGAGTGCTTGTTATGAGAGCTATGATATGCTATGCTAATCAATTTAATGATATCTTGAGATGTGATAGCATAAAGGTAAAACAATCTACATATTCAACACAGGCTAGACTGAAGGGTGAGTAGAGGTAGCCAGTGGACTATAGTGGAGAGAGCACACCCCAAAAAACTTGGGAGATATACACACATAAACAGCANGTCATGGTCAAGGAAATTCAGTAGTTTTCCATTGTAATTCAGGGATAAAATGGCAGGTCATGCTAAAGAGATGGCTCTTAAGATGGGTTGGCCAAATTTTGTGGTATAAATATTCCTGCCATAACTGACTTCAAGCTGTCAATGTCTTAACCTTCTAGAAATCTCTGGCCATCTAGAGGCTGGTTTTCATAATCAATTATAAGCCAATTCCAATTATAAGCCAACCAGTGTTTGGAGGAGTTCTGTCCTAAGGAGCCTGCCAGTTGTCTTGAGGAGATGCTCCTGTGTGTAGCAGGGAGCTTCGGGCAGCTATTGAGTTATGTAAATAGAGGAATGTCACGGCCACATACAATCAGCAGAGATGTTTCTGGTAGAGTTGAGCAGACAGACAGAGGAGATGAGGAATACACAAGAACACTGCATATCCTGAGACTAGGACAGATGGCAGTGCCAAGCTCGTGGCAGAGCTGAAGGCACGTTGGTACAAATGCACAAGAGACTGATTGCTTGAGGAATAACAGCTATGAATTCTGAACAGCACTGAAAGTTGCTTGAGGACTCTGGGTTCTAAACAAAGTGGGCAAGTTTGGGAAGGAGTCAAAACTAAACTACTAATTGACATAGAGTTTGTTCTTCTTTCTGTGGCTTTTCCCCGAAAGCAAATATAGCCATGGCAGTACACGGTGGCCTGTCATTTTTGGCCCAGAATACTAGCACTGCTAAAGAATGAAGAGAGAACCCTGGAAAGGAGGAAAACCATGAAATTGGATCATAATGTGTATAAATTTGGCCCAATTGTTCTGATGAGCCACACATGTGCACAGGAAGACTGCAAGCACCTTGCATCTCAAACTTGAAGTGAGCGATCTCTAACCTAGATGTGAGAGTCTTCTGTATGACTAAACAAATGAACTACTCTCAAATCAGCACTCTTCAGAATTCACTCACTGTAACATAGCATTTACAGTGTTGCATGGTATAATTGTAATAGATCACCTCAGAGATCTCTAAGTCAAGAAAAAAGAAAGAAAGAAAGCTACTCATTTTGAAGTAAAACACAGTTCGAACCCACAGTGATCCAGATGTTGGCATTAGCAGACATAAACCTTAAAGCAGCTGTCAGAATGATTTTATAGATACAATTAAGGTTCTGAAGTGGCTGGTTTTTAATTAATCCTGGGTGGGCCTAATTTCATCAGATAAAAGCCTTGAGAAGCTTGGAACCTTTGTGAAGAGAGACGTAAGAGTCTGCCTGCCTTTCGGAAGTCCGTTCCCCCCCTCACTGTGATCCTGTGAGTAGGGCAGTGAGCTCACTGCAAGAACCACACAAACCTGGAAGGGGTGCTAGTGGTAGCCCACAGGAGGCCAAGCCTTCATCATTAGGCTACCACTGGAGCAGTCAGAAGTTGGCCCTCGCCATGTCTAGCTTCCCAGTAAGAAGGGAGTCCAGCTGACACCTTATCTCAGTCTTGTGACACTGAACAGTCGACACAGNCAATCTTGCTGCCTCCTGGCCTGCAGACTAATGTGTGTGGTTTAGACTTCTAGATTCTGTGTAATTTGCCATTTGTCAATAGAAATATACTAAAATGTGATAGAAGGAAAACATCAGTCAACTGGAAGATATTGATTAGAAGGCATCCAATCTGAAGAAGAAAAAGAAAAAGAAACTCAAAGTGATTAGAATCCCAGAGACTTCTTGGAAATTTTCAAAATGTGCAGCATATGAGTAATTATAATTCCTAATGAGCAGAGAGGGTAAAAGGACACAAAGCATTAATCCAGAAAACATCCCAAATGTTATAAACGTTGGAGATTTACAGGTCTGGCAGCTCAGAAAACTCCAAACACAACCAGACACATAATGAAACTACTAGAAATGAAATCAGAGCATGTCAAGAGCAGCCACAGAAAAACAGCACACAGTGACAAGGACAGCAAGGATCTCCACAGCACACAGTGACAAGGACATCGAGGATCTCCACAG
>LZPO01009186.1:8983-26912 GCA_001675575.1 Neotoma lepida
CTCTGACATGCCGACACGCCTCTGAATAGAGGTCATAGTGGACATAGCTCTCCAAGTTCCCAGGAGTCCTGATCAGTTGCTGTGGATCAGGTGTCCTATTGCAGAACNGCCANTGGGGGAAAACTAGGCTGAAAAGGAGCTTTTCAGCTGGTCGGAAGCTGTGGAAGGACTCCAGGCAGGGTGCTCCTGGATGTGAGCTTTCTTTTGCTTTCTCTCCAGCCACTCAAATTTCATTTTCTGCTCACTTTTTTTTTCACTTTTCACTACCATTTGTTTTCTCTCCCATATAAACTGATTTCCCTTCTTTTCCTCCTCTCCACAAAGTTTTCTTCCTCTGTCACAAACCTTTACTTACTGTGTCCCTTTTCACTTCACTCTCTCATGTTTTCTCTCCCATATAAGCTGATTTCCCTTCTTTTCCTCCTCTCCACAAAGTTTTCTTCCTCTGTCACAAACCTTTACTTACTGTGTCCCTTTTCACTTCACTCTCTCATGACATTATCTCCTCAGAGCTTTCTTTCCCTTTTTGCACTCTGTTTCTCCCTTTCCCTCTCCCCCACCTCAAACTCTTACCTTTCCACTCATCTTTCATCTTTTCTACCTTCATATGCTCACTTTCTCTTTCTGACCCACAGCACTCCAACAGGAGGGTGAAGTGGCCAGATGAGGATGAGAGTCTATACAACCACCTGGCAGCCAAGACCTGAAACACAAAGGTAGTCCTCATCTGCAGTGTTCCAGAACAGAACTGACTTCTACCAAGCACCAACAAGCCACAGAAGGATGAAGGAAAGCCAAGGATACAGCACATGCCTCTCAGATAAAATCACTGGATCTGAGCAACCATTTGGACCTGGGCTGAATAAAGGGCAGAATTCAGGAGGAAGTTACAGCTTCTGGCTGGGCAACAAACACATTATGTCATCATGAGCCACAGAAAGCAGCAAGAGGAGTGGATCTAGGCATTCCTGATCATAAAGATCATAATGCTACTTTAATTAAGCTAAGAAAAGATGTAGAAAGCCTGTACATGCCTGTAACCCCAACAATTTGGAGGAGCGCAACTGGAGGAGCGCAAGTTCGAGGCTAGCCTGTGCTATAAATCAAGACTCCACCTCAAANAATAAAAGAACAACAGAAGATCCTAAATACTTGTGGTATATTTAGACCTAAAAAACAGTTCCAGAAGGGAAAAGAAATCATAATTATATACACTTGGTCCTCAAAGTCTATTTGTTCATCCTGAAACTGCTCATCATCTAAAATACCCTTNTGNTAAAAACTTAAGCTTTGTGCATTACTAAAGTTTAAAGACAAACAAACTAATGAAAAAACAAAATAAAGATAGGAAAACANCTATCAAACAATGGCNACTTTCTCCTGGGCTCACTTAATACTGTGCCATCCCTCTTCACAATGTTATTAATGCAGAGAACTCTCCAGAGAGCCTGTCAAATTCAAGAGGGCAGGGAAGTTGTCCTCTCATTCCCCACAGGGACTCTACCACCTCCAATCATGACAGGTGCTTAGTGGCTGCTTAGAAAATACTCTGGAATGAATACTTTGAGGTTTTCATGTGTCATTCATTATTATTCTGCAAAAACAGAGTATTGAAATGAAATTATGGAAGCACGCATTTATGATGAGAGGCAAAGGACCGTACAGCCAAAGCAATGATGAGACTCATTAAACTTCGTTGAAAATGGTAAATTTTTAGACTCCATTGGCTGCTTATCAAACTTAAGCTAGCCAAATTTGTGCTCAATTGTCAATGACAATAATAAAATTAAGGATAGATTGAATGCTGGAAACAGCATTTNAAAATGTAAAGGATTTTTAAGGAACTTTTATTTAGGGTTGTTTCTATTTTTATGTTTCTTAAAACTGACCACCCTCCTTTATAAAAAGAGAAGACCTTAAGTCAACCATTGTCACATTTGAGTATTTGATTTCTACAGAAATTTCTAAAAAGTATTATGTCTGTAACAGAAGCTGCCTACCCTGGTACCTTGTCCTAATATTTCATCTACAGAGAAANGTAAATTGTTGTCAGCAGACAAGACTGTGGGAGATGACTGACAAGTGAGAGCTCCAACGGGATCCTCAGAAAAATTCAGGGCTTTGCTGCCAAAACATGTGAAAGGAAGCATAATCTAATGGGGAAGGATGCTCTCCTTCTGAAGGTAAGGGCTTAATGCTCAGAGAAAAGCTTGGTACATCACCCATTCTACCTCTGCATAAAAGATTGCTCANCTAATCAATTCAAAGTACGTATGCTACTATCCCAGACTTTGAAGATATCCCTGTTGAAAGAGGTGAGTCTGAACCTGTAGGCAGATGCAGACAGACAGACCATTGGAAAGCTACGTAAGCAAATTACATAGAATGATGATACAGCATTGGNATCACAATGGAGAAAACTTAGGCTGAGACTCAGGATGGTGACACTGATGTCACAGGTCACCTGCAGCTTGTTAACACTGTCCAAAGGGTTACAGTAGGTAGGCCACATTCTCCTTCAATATCTATTCCTTCTATCACCACTCCTTGATGCTGCTACATGACTTGTCATCTCTGACGGCTAATATTCCCAGTGAAGGAGGTTTATCACAGGACTTGGCTTGCCCAACAGNATGTTAGGAGTCATAGCACATACTACATCCAAAAATAATGCACTGTCTTCAGCTCAGTCTCTCACACCTCCCCTTCACTATGTAGAGCGAGCACTCCATTGTGCCACATGACTTCTTTAATAACAGATAATTTCTCTAGACTCTAGAGTCTAGAGTAACTCTCTCCAGGAATCCCAGGCCTAATGGGGGACGAAAGCAATAAAAAGAAAAGGTCTGTTGTGAAGCCACAATGTTATTTTTCTATTGCTATAATAAAAGTGGTTAATATAGAAAGTCTCTCTAAGAAGGTGACATTTTATCAAAGACTAGGATGAAGGAGATAAGAAGATAAATCGGAGGCCCTGAGAAGTAAAGCGATTTTCAAGTTGCCCAAGTATTAAGCAGTGAAGACTGTATTGAAGATTTTTTTCCTCTGGGTTGGTTCACAAAATCCTCTCAGGTAGGGATCCACTTAGCTCAGATGACAAAGGACACAATGTGTTTTCATGTGGAAAGCCTTTCCCCATTCTCCTCAATATGCTGCCTCCAAGTTAACTCCAGTTACTGAGGCCCTGCATCCCCTCTTGGGACTAAAGACATCATAGGTGTGCCTAAGTCTACAGCAGCTTCTTCATTTTCTTTCTCATTCTTTACATCTCACTAAAATCTTTCAAAAAGCCCATGAGACTTAGCAGGATATTGATTACAGACAGTGCCCACCACTGAAGAGAAAGCTAAGGTTGTGAGCTCAGCAACACCCAGTAAGTAGAGGCTGGTGGTCCAGACCATAGCCCTCTGTATCAAGGACTATTGATATGATACTAAAATGGTGTGTGTGTGTGTGTGTGTGTGTGTGTGTGTTTCTGTGCATATGGGTACTCATGCATGTGATTTTGAGTGCCTGTGGAGGCCAGAGGTGTCTTCCTGGATCACACTCCACCTTAATTTTTGAGATGTTCTCTCACTGAACCTGGAAATCACTGATTGGGTTTGCTAGATCGACTGGCTAGCAATCAGCAGAAATATGTCTGCTTTTGCCTCCCCAGCTCTAGTATTACTACGTACTACTATACCTGGCTTTTTACATGGATACTTGGGATCCAAACTCAGGCCCTCTTGCTTAAGAGGCAAGAACTTTACTGATCGTGCCATCTCCTTAGTCCCCTGCTATAAGTCTTGTATATTTGCTAATTCAACCTTATTACAATGGGGTAGGTTGTTACTATGATTTTATAGATGAAGAAACTAAAGTCCAGTAACATGAAGTAACTCTCCAAAGTCCTCACAACTTAGAAGATCACAGCTTAGAACAAAGAATTTTTCTCTGATAGCCTGTATCCAGCATGACACCCATCCCCATGTTATGAAGATNAAAAAACAAAAAACAAAAACAAAANTGTGGCCCCTAGCATCCATACACTACACACTATGGTTAAGGAAGCTCAATAAACATCATCTCCTAATCAATTCATCCTTAACTTTGTAATAGAATGAGCAGAAGCCAATGGCCAGAGAAAGAAACCACAGATGTTATGTCTTCATTCAAAAAGACTTTCCTCAAGGTCTGAGACCAAAAGCNAGTCACACATCTAAAGGAAGCACTGAGCAAGGCATGTGCATCTCTCGCCCTTGAACATCTGCTCTTCCAGACATTTTAATCAGCTGCATGAAGCCAGCATTCAGCACACACAGACAGCAGTTCTGTGTAGCAGACAGGGGAAGTCTGGGATGCACAGCTCCTGATGGAAATCTGCTTTGGTCTTGAGATCTGGCTTTAAACNTCTGNGGTGAGTGTTCCCATCATCACTGCTTCATTCATTCATTCACTGAAGTGCACACTGAGCACCCACTGCTCCTCGGTTGATGATGCTAGACACAAAGACTGTGGCAGGAACAAGCAGAGGCTCTGCTTTTTGTTTTCAGTAAATTAATTCATTTCAATGTATTTTTTTAATTGTGTTATTATTGAAGGAGTAACAGCACGAGCTCTGTAATTGTGAACAGGCTGGAATGTTCCTATAGATCAGAGGGACTACTCTGTGCTCTTTGATCCCTATCTGGAAGATCCTGTGCTCCAAGAAATGAGAATAACCTGGTCTCCAAACATTCATGCTGAAGCTNTTCTGTTCCCAAAGAAATGTCAGAGCCGAAACAACCACAATG
Organism: Neotoma lepida; assembly: GCA_001675575.1. Classification (NCBI taxonomy): domain Eukaryota; kingdom Metazoa; phylum Chordata; class Mammalia; order Rodentia; family Cricetidae; genus Neotoma; species Neotoma lepida. The sequence continues at coordinate 13,759 of LZPO01009186.1, forward strand.
TAATTGTACTTAGCCTGTTTACTGAACAATCACTCACTGCTTTGCACAGCAATTCCATTTNTAAAGTTCATTGTGCTAGGAAAAAAATATTGTAGCTACTTAATTCATACTTTCTCATCCAAACCAGGTAGGGGGTGAGAAGTTTGTGAACTGTGTGAAAATCCCCATTTCAGCAGCATCGCAGGCAGAGCTGTCTCGCAGCATCCTACCCCAGCTCTTTTTCTCTTCCCGCAGCTCCCACCTTCATGGCCTGCCCTCATTCTGACAGCCAACATTAAAAGAGCAGCAGCAGCAAGAGCAAAGATGACAAAGAGAGCAGCCTGGGGCCACCAAGCACCTGCCCTGCCGTCTGAGCAGAAGCAAAGCTCACTGGGAGCTGTGGGTTCAGTTTGGTCCTCTCACCTTGTAAGGGCATCAACCAACAGCACAGGGAGGGGGAGGAGCTGACTTCTACAGGCTGCCCCCCCCACATCTCCCAGGCTCTGGATTCTAGTTGGGTTCAGTCACTAGGAGGCACTGGCACAAGATTAGAGGATGGAGGGGTCAAGAGTTTGAGAAAATAACCTTCTTGCTTCTTTGTTCCCTTCTAGCACTGTTTCAGGGCTGTATAATCCCTGTGGGGGGTTATTCACAGGTGTGCATGTATACGTGAGTATGTGCATGTGCACATGCATGTATGCTTGCGTGTGTGTGTGTGTGTGTGTGTGTGTGTGTGTGCACACGTGTGTGTGTGCAGGTGTGGGGGGGCACTAGAGGTGAAGCAAAGGTATCAATATTCAGGAGCTTTCTACCATGCTCTGTTTTTATTTTATTTTGAGGCAGGGTCTCTCATTGTTCTGGAACTCACTGATTCAGTTCAATGAGACCCAGAGATATACTTATCTCTGCCTCCCCAGTGCTGGATGACAAGAATGCACCGTGATGCCCAACTTCTTGATATGGGTTGCACAGCAAGCACTTTGCTAACTGAGGAGACTCCTCAGTTTCGGTTGATTGGTTATTTTAAAGTATCACTGTCCTGTGCTTCTAGTGTAATAGTGACATCACTGCTCGTTGTGATCAAAGTGTCTCCAGACATTGCCCGAATCCCCTGGAGGACAGCATTGCCTCCCACTGAAGATCATTACCTACACACCACACACTTGTAGTTAAGGTCTTCATTTAGCTCCTGTTGATAACGTGCTCATCACACACCATTTGCAGGTAGCCTTTGTTACATGCAGTCAATCTGGATTGCCCCAAGAGTGACTAAAGATACTCTGTATCCCTCCATTGACTGTGAGCTTTCACAGTGCACACCCTCCCTACCCAGCAGGCTCTTAACACAATGTTGCCACTGGCTGAAGACATGCTTCTGTTTAACTGGGGTCCTGGGGCTCTAGTGAAATCTCCTCCCTGGCTTCTTTCTCAGTAGGAACAGAATGCCGGCCTGCCACATGGCCCACTCTCCACCCCCAGCCTCTCTTTCTAATGACTCTTCACATCTGCTGGCAATTTCCTCCCAGGGAACGAAAGGTCTAGGAGGCTTTGGAATTGGCACCAGTGCCCTGTGGTTAACCTGTGGCTGACAGTAAACGCTGCCGGTCCCTGGGACGCCACAATCACCTCTAAGNGAGGTCCACTTTTGCCTTAGTTTAAGGACTCTAACAATTGCTTTTTCCTCCCTCAGAAATGGAACCTTAGAGATGAACTGCTCTCAAGTTAGTAAACGTTGTGTACCAGTTTCCTGAGAAGTTCCATGAGAAGGTACAGCCTCCTCCTGCATAAGCCAGCATTCACTGTCTCCCAAAGTCCTTGCAAAGGGCAGAGGCCGAAGGCTGGAAGCTCATCTAGGACCCTGGACAGCAGCAGAGAGCTGGACTGCATATGTCATCAATGAATATTTAACATCAGTGATGCTATCTTGGGGTTGCTCTCAATGTTGCTCTCCTGTGTGTGATGGGGACATCCAAAGAAAGAGGCTGGACAAGAATGATCCAGCAGGTGTGTATCAGCAGAGCCATGTATAAGTTCTCTAGAGTATACTGAGAATCTGGTGGTATTTTTCCAGTCCTGGAACAGTACATGCTGTCCTTTGGTACATGCTATTCCCTGTTTCTTGTGGGCTAAGGTGTGTGGCTTGGGTAGTGTATTATCATGCTTTCTGCTTATACCAAAGCAAACACCCAAATGAGTGAGTGGGACCAGGAAAACCCTGCTTCTGGCTACCTGGAAGTACCAGGGGCTGCCAGTTCATACTGATAAACACTCCGAGGAGTGGGAGACCACCCAACATGAGGACGGATATAATGTGACAGGTTTCTTCTGCTGGGGCTGTGACCTCACTGACTACTATCCTGAGACTATCTGTGGCTCCTCTTTCCCTGCCTGAGTCTCTCAGGGATGGTGCCAAATTTTGTGGCTCCTGCCTGTGCTAGTCAAGGGAGTCACCATTCTGTCCCTCCTAGGCAGCTCTGGCCTGAAATGTCAACTCAAAACAAATCACATCTCTTGGATTCAGTTGCTTCATCTGTGGAGCAAAGATGAGCCTTTTCCAGCCATGATCAGGACCTTTTATTAAAACTTACTTTTAAAAAATAATATGAAATATAGANGTCTTAAACGTGCAATTTGATAAATGTTTATATACGTACACACCTACTTCCCTGGTACCCAAATTAGATCATAGAGCATTCATTTCCATCTCTCCTGAACAATCTCATCCATCATTCCAGATAACATTGTGTCCACAGAGGTACTTGATATTCTGACCTTTATTAGCACTCAAATAGGTTTGCCTAGTTCTAAAATATTCTAAAATACAGTCACATAGTATATATATTTTGTGTGTCTAGCTTTGTTCAAAATGAAGGATTTGAGGTTAATCTACATTACTGAGTGTATCGAGAATTGGTCTATTTCTATTGCTAAGTAGTATTTCATTGTGTGTACTATCACTATTCATCTATTCTCCTTTGAACTGCCATTTGACTCTTCTACATTCAGGGCCAATATACAGCTATAGTTGGTATTCTTAGGTTGAAATATTTGTGGATACATGGATTCATTTCTCTTGATTCTATACCAAGGTCCAAGTCCAAGAATTTAAATACAAAAGTTCATCCTCTATCTAAGCCCCACCTGCTGATTTTTTAAAAAAATATTCCTTTGCCACCAATTCTTTAATTTATTCTTATTTATTTATATGTATTTATACATATTTATATGTATATGTGTTCTTCTGGCACGTGTCCCTGCAAGCCAGAAGAGGGCATCATTACAGATGGTTGTGAGCCACCATGTGGTTGCTGGGAATTGAACTCAGGACCTCTGGAAGAGCAGCCAGTGCTCTTAACCACTAAGCCATCTCTCTAGCCCCTCATTTGCTGATTTTAATGTCCTATATGCCCCAGACTATGATCACCACCATGTCACCTGGCCATGACCACCCCACTTAGCTTCATAATTAAATGTCTTCCTCCAGGGCTGCAGGCCAGGCTGCCTGAACTACATNTACTGCATTGAGTACATTTTGTTCTTCCTCCCTTCCTGGCCTCTAGTGTAAACTAAAGCTAGATGATTACATCTCCTTTACAAGGAGATACATTGTAGAAGGGCTAAAGACACAAAGGAAAGAGGAGGGGGAAAACAATAAAAATGTTGGAAGAAAATCTGAGGAATAGAACCATATTATGGTCTTGGTTCCCTTAAAGAACAAGAATACTAAAAGTATGGAAGAAAGACTGAATGAAATAAAACTTGAAAACTTCTCTACAAAAAAGAATATGAAGAATATAAACAGGTTAAAGCTAAATAAAATATAGTAACAAATATTATCCTTAACAGGCAAAGGGATATTAGAGAATAACAAGAAATAGGAAAAGCTCCCAATATAAAAAAAATGGGCGAAGAAGAGACAATTGTCAGTGTTCAGGGCTGATAAATATGAAGTTGCCCAAAATTATCCATCAACAAACAACAATGTATAAAAAGAACATGATTTTTGCTTATCATATTAGCACTGAGTTGATGGTTTTCAAAGAATAGATCTTTCATACACTCCTGAGTTTTAAACCAATACTTTTTCCCCATAGACCTTCTTTTGATGAGCAAATACNATTAAAATGTAGTCAAAAGACTTAACTTTGAGGAAGATATCCTAAGGAAATGTTTTGGGACATGCAAAGAGTTTGTGGATCACAAATGGTTTGGTACATGCAAAGAATTTGTGGATCACAAAAGTACTTAGTTTTTTAATGGGAAGTAACTTAAATGTCCATAAAGGGGTGATTTGTTAAATTGTTGACCATACATATAATGAAATAAAATGCAGGCACTAAAGTGATTAAATATAACTCTATTGTGGGTATGTCTACAAGTCTTTTCAGGGACTAAATCAAGTGACAGTCAATAGTTTTATGATACAATTCCATCATATATGTGTGTGTGTGTGTGTGTGTGTGTGTGTGTGTGTGTGTGTGTGTGCGTGTGTGTGCACATACACCCATAGCAAAAGTATATGAAGTGTTCTATTCAGAACTGGTTAAGATTTGTAACCTCTGATACCAAACACAAGAAAGATGTTGCTAGTTTTGCTCCTGGGCTTACAGGNAGGTTCACTTGGTCACTGAATAACTCNGGTTCCTTCNGTCAAAGNCTCAGATGTNTCCAAGTCTTGAAGGCCTTCACTGCACAGGTCCCTCAGAGGGAAGAGACAGTCATGGNGTGTTTGAAAGNCTAGAGTTCAAAGTGGAGAATGTCTAACCATGCATCTCTACCTCAAAGCTTGTACTGTGACCATGCTTAACTGTAAGAGNTACTGAGAGACACACCTGACTATTTGCCCAATCTCCTTTACAGAAGGAAAGAGCAAAACCTCCAAGTATATGGAGTCAACTTGGCTTTGTCCTTGTTACCATTTTGCATTATCTAAGCTTTTCCCAAAGGACCTTTTCTGGTTTTTAAATAAAGGAGAATAAACTCAATAAATTTATTTCTACTTCAATGGCTATGCATAGGAAGTATANTGTTCCTCCAATGTAGGTCANGTTGTTACTGGTATGNTGGGGGCTTTGAGTCCTTCATGTCAAAGCTGTGTCNTCACCCTTATCCACTGAAAAGNTGCTCCCAGCTTCTCAAAAGANACTTGAAAATTGATTTATATGNTTTGNTTTTCTATANACCTTAAAGTTTAATTTACAACTTAGAGGCTGTAAGACATGAACAGTAGTAAATAATAACAAATAAAATAATCATAACCATATACTGTGATAAAGTTCTAGTACCACTACACTGAGCTTTGGAGACATCATGGAATAAAACAGTGGCTGTGTTGACATAAGTACTAACATACTGAACTGAGTACATTGTAGTTGATCTGTTATCCCAGACAGTTACTAAGTGATTGATGGAGGATAGCATATACAGGATGGACATGCTGGATAAAGGGATTCTTCATATCCCAGACAGGGAAGTGATTTCATCACACTCTTTAGAATACTGTAAACTTAAAACTTAGAATTGTTAATTTCTGGGATTTTTTTTCTCATTAGTATTTTCAGATAATGGTTGACCACAGACAAATGAAACTTAGGAACAAAGCTGTAGGTAGAGACTATTGTACTTGAGAAAATGAAGCATATATTGCCCCTCATATCCCAAAAGAGACAGATGCCAGCTCCTGAGGAAGCTTGGAACTCATACCCTAGAACTGTCCCCATGCCCCTGAGGCCTCAAGCTGAGAAGCAAACCCCCTGTTGCTTTCTGACAAGGCTGTTTCTGTCAGCTGAGAGGCACAAGCCCATCCCATCACTCAGAGGAATACACTCCCCAACCACCATTTGTCACTGTCAGCCTCGGGAGCAATTATATTCTATCCAGCCAGAAATAAACAGACACCAGCGTCATGCTGGAGATGACAGGCAGACATGGTCCCCATCTTACCCAGCTGTGACAGAGCCTCTGGGCACGGGTATGGCTTCAAGCCTGGTAAGAAAATCGGATCAACTGAGGCCCTGAGATTCCTTCTCTTATCCTCCTACATCATTTGCTTATTTTCTTGAGAACAAAGGAACTTCAGTTCAACTGAACAATAAAAACAGGTTTTGTAGTGGCTGGAGTCTACAATGTCACCACAGGCCCAGATGCCTGAAACTGTGGCCCCTCACTGGTGGTATTTTCTGGGGAATGTGCAGAGCCTTTGATACAGGTCATAGTTGGTGGAAATATGTCACTATGGGTGGGTCCGTGAAGATGTTGCCCTCTTCTGGATTGGCCTGAGCACTCTGCTCCCTGGCCTCCTCTGTGCATGGAGCTCAAGCAGGTTCTCTGGCCACATGCTTCCCCCATGAGGTTTCCCTGAAACCTCTATACTGTGGGCCAAAGCAAACATTTCTCCCCCCTANCGATGTTTTGGACAAGTATTTTGTCACAGTGTTGATAAAAGTCACCCTTAAAGAAATGAACGGGATGGAATAGTCCTGTGATTTATCCATCCTATGGATCACCTATTGATCTAAGGACCTCTGGGGCCAAGAAAAGAGCACAGGTTGGTTTTGGCCTATACAGCCCTGGAGTTGGTCCCTGCAGCCGTGCCTATCAGCTGTACCTTCCTGCCTGCAGCCTTAACTTTTCTGCCTACAAAATGGGTATAGTAACACTCACCCTCCCTGTTTGTTGGCTTTTTCAGTGCAAATCCCTCTACTTCCAACACACCCCCACATTCTCCTTGTGGCACAGACAACCAATTCTCTCCCTAATTCATTCTCTTTTCCAGTAGCATGCAGCTAAAGTTGGTACTATCTCCCACCCCTATTTTGGCTGTATGCAGTTTCCAGGGAAGGCTTTTCTTTGATAAACTGTATTTTTTTTACAAAAGTTTTATATTCAGAGCACAATTGCATAAAAGGTGCACAATTAACTCCAAGGATTTTTCAGCAGTAAGAAGGGAACAAAACTAATGGCTGGGATGAAGATAACAAGATACTCAGGAGCCATGAAGAGAGGATGTCAGAGCCCCTGTCCCTCCTCATCAGAAGACTCGGTAGACACTTATAGGACTATACACTGGATTTACCCAGAGAGTGCACAAAAGAGAACTTTCACTAAGTGCAGTGATATCTTGAGATTAATCTCAAGGTATGGGGGAGGAAAAATGTATCCATGTAAAAGTTTTAAAAGCTAAAATCCCAGTAAAATCTGAGTTTAGCCAATAGTACCCCACAAATATACCATGGTTATATAAAATGCTAACATTAAATGAAACTGGGTAAAGTAGATGGGAACTCTCCATGCAATCTTTGCATTCTATGAGTTTAAAATTATTTCAAAACTAAAAGTGGATTGAAATAATAAATAAACTTCGGTTATGTTGAGCTTTTGTATGTTTGGGCTAATTGTTACTGCAGCCTAACGTGTCCCAACATGTGTCCCTCTTTACCTATGAAAATGAAGTGCCTGTCCATTCCCAGCATTTGGGAGGTTGAAGCAAGGGGATTGTGAGTTTGAGCTAACCTGTCTATACCTATGTATACACAAACTATGTCCCTGAACCAAACTCCTGAGGGTCAACAAGACATTTCATCTGGTAAAGACACTTGCCCTGCAAGGCTGGAGACCTGAGTCCCATCCCTGGAACCCATGCAAGATGAAAGGACAGAAGAGACTCCACAGATTCTTCTCTGACAACCGTGTATGCACCATCCCCCATCCTGTATGTGTGGGCACACACACACATGCACACACACATGCACACACACACACATACACACACAATAAATTAATTAATATTAAACACCCTCCTAGCTACACTTTGGGACTCAGCTGCACTGTATCCTCTGGGTAGCTTTCTGTGGTTGCTGGGGGTAACCTCTCTCCTGCACCATGCCTTCTTCCACCATACTCAAGAGAAGCAGTTAACTGACCTCCTTATTTCTCCAACCAGACTGACATCTTCCATGAGATGTCTCATCTTCTTCATAGCTCAGAAATATCTGTCCAACGAGTTAATGCCAACATCCTCTACATGATGTGAGCAGTTACTATACCAACCAGAGTGAAACTGCTTCATTAACTCTGAAGTACTGCACAGATGCAGGGGATGATTAATCAGTCGCAAAGTATTTATTGAACACCAGCCTGCTTTGCCACTGTGATATATTTTTCTGGTAGCCTACAATGTCTGCATTGATGCATGGTACTCGGGCTCATGACTGTGATTGTCTTAATTAGTATTGATGCAGCAAAATGGCTTAAACAGTCCTTTCAATGCCCTCCACCCAACATCCAAAGACATTAAACATGGGAGAGCTTTCATTTNCTGGTAACTCTTGGGTGCCACACAAGCAGGTTCTAGGGGGCTTCTCCTTCTGTTATTTTTTTGAATCCCAGAAGATTCCCCCTTTCAAGGTTGGGATTCTTATCCTCCATTTCACATGTGAGAAAATTGAGCAGCAAGAATAAGTGATGTGTTTCCCACCGCTCACCACGTAAGTGGAGCTGGGTCTCCAAGTCCACCTATAACCTGCTTCTTTTCAAAACAGCATCCTGACACATGATTGATTGCCAGGCTCCACTAAGAACTGTCATAAAAATAAATCCAATTTCTTCTATGCCCCTCCGGGTTGGCTCTCAAATAAAAGCTGAATGCCAGAACTCAAACAAACTGCCGCAAACTGAAGTCCAGTTGTTGGAGCTGGGACTTGGGGTCAGAGGTGCTCAGCCCCAGGCCTATACAGAGCTGTCAACACTGCTAAACCCAAATGCTTCAAGTTCCCGGAGTCCTCTGTAAATAAGCCATATATCAGTTCTCACTACATGCCAGTACTGTGCTAAGCACTTTGCACAACACAGCTTCTTGAACCCTTACATCAACTGTTGGGGCGGGGAGACTTTTCGCTCTTCTGGCTGTAGAGATGAGAAACTGAGCCTTAGACATGCAGAGCAAATAGTGAGTGGGACTAAATAGTTTGCTGTGGGAGCAGAGGCCCAGTGTTTCTTTTCCTCACAGACTGTGGGGCTTTTGGTACAAAACGATAGTGTGGCCTCTTCAGAGCTTAGGCCAGAGGCATGCTATGCTCTAGACTGAAAGAAGTAAAAGGCTCTTTGGCACCAGGATCTTTCATGCCCTACCACCTAACGTTGAGTGACTGGCACATGTGCTCGAGGGTGTTTGCAGAGTCTTCCCGTAAATGATGTTAACGTTGTCTAGTAATCACTATCAAGAGCTCTCTCCTAGTCTCTAGCTTGAGTTATTTCCTTCTTGTTCTCCTGCAGGACCATCTCCTCTGAGTAAGTATATCAATTCGTGAGATTTGATAGTTGAGAAGGTGAGACACTCTTAAAACCCACCTTAGGCTCAAGAGCATCTGCCCGCTGGGAACATTGTATAATTGATTCACCATAAACTTAGGGAGATATTTGGAGCCGGAAAGGACAGAACCACCCTCCACTTCAGGATTACCTATATTCAACAGACCTCAAATGATCCTGCAAGGCTTTGTGTGTGACCCTCACCTTGGCTAGAAGTCTTTATACAAGGTACCATGCTGTCCTACTGTCCCCAGCATTCAGGACAGACATTCTGCTTAAGATTTAGAGTAGGGGATGGAGAGGTGGCTCAGTGGTTAAGAAGACTGTCTTGTCTTCCAGAGGACCTGGGTGCAATTTCCAGCACCCACATCAGGCAACTCACAGTTACCTATAGCTACAGCTCCATGGGCATCCGATGCCCCTGGCCTCTGTGAGCACCTGCACTAATGCACACATTACCCACACACAGACACATACACCCTTAAAATTAATTAAAAAACATAAGTTTAAAAAAGGCTTTAGAGTATTTCCGAGAAAGCTTTTCTCTTCTTTTTGTTTTTGTTTCTTTGGTTTTTGGTTTTTTGAGACAGGTTTCTTTGTGTAGCCCTGGTTGTCCTGGAACTCACTCTGTAGACCAGGTTNGCCTCGAACACAGAGATCCACCTGCCTTTGCCTCTTGAGTGCTGGGATTAAAGGTATGTGCCACCACCAGCTGAGAAAGTTTTTCTTTCTCTAACTAGGGCAGATGGTTTTGCTGTATACATCCTGTTAACACCTCCTACTTTCTTTCTGTAACACTGAAGACAATTGATACTAATTCATGTGGATGTGCACACTCATCTGCTTCATTCCTGACATACTTACTAGGTTCTGGTTTGCATAAAGGTGCCTTGTTCAGAACCCCATATCCAGCACCTGGAAGAGTAACAGCCTACATGCTAGATCTTACTTTAGCTCAAGATTTTCACTCTGTTTCTCACTTATCCTCTATGCTGCTGCCTTCATCATGAGGAGATCAAGCTCGAGTCACTCACTGGTCCTCAAAGGAGGGATGGAGACATTGGAACCACATCCAAAACAGAGCCAACCCAGCCATAACATCCTAGACCAGCTGACCCTCAATCTCCAAAGAGTAAACACACTCAGCTGGGATTATCCAACCTGCTGCACACATGTACAGTTGGACTCTAGAATGCTGTAACAAGGTTCGTGTGTTGAAGGCTTGGTCCGTAGCTGGTGGCACTCTTTAGGAGGTAGTATACATTTGAGGAAGTAGAGTCTAGGTGAAGGAAGTAGGTCACTGGGGCATGCCTTTGAAGGTTATACGTGGTCCCTGGTCTCTTTCTGCATTCCTCTCCCTGCCTACTGGCCACTACATGAGTTGCTTTACACAACCACAGTCCCTGCTGCCATGATGTTCTATCTTAGCACAGGCCCACAGCAGCGGAGCACGCCAATCACAGACCAAAATTCTGAAGGCCTGAGACAAAATAAATCTCTCTTGCTTTATATAGTTTCTCTCAGGTATTTAATCACAAGGGAAAAACATGGACTAACCCAACACATGTGAGTTAAATCAACTCTCACTGCTGAATGCACTGGTGTTCTAGGCCTGATTTCTAACATGGGAACAGCTGACACATGCAAATTAATATGCCTAGATCTAGTAAGATTAAGTTGCTCAGTGCTTCCCAGTGAGAAATGAAGCTACTATTTAAATTCACCCTGCCTATTTCTAAATCTAACATGCATCTACTGTGCTACCTTGTCCCAAGGACATACAGTCCTTACATCTGGCAGGACATCCGTTGTGTGTCATAGGGGTCTGGGGCATCTTTCCCATCTGTCCCTCCTTGACAAGAGCACAAGGGTGACCCACAGGCAGATGCTGTACGGAGTCAGAAATATCACTCACGGAAATATTGCTCGCCCTTGCTAAATCACCAGGCTTCAGTCTGCAGCTCCGCTCTGCAGGCACAGGGGTTGCTCACTTTAATGTGTAAGTGCCATTCTAAAGAAGTAACCAGACCCACCAGGTAGGGCAGCTCCAGGTGATTAATGCCTCTCTCAGGTGGTGAGAACCACTTAATCTTCAGCTGTAAGTTTCCAACTCCCCTAAACGTGGCTCTAATAGCCCACAAATGCACTGCCTGATGGGCCTTTATTGCTTAATTACCAAGGTGAGAGGCTCGTAATTAATAAACCACATACTCCTACATTTTGATGTTTCCAGGAAATGCCAAAGATTTTCCAAGGAAATTCACAGTTTTTTATTCCATTCATGTCTTCTACTATGTAAAAAATTCACTGGTTTCCAAATGTTTTAGGTCCCTACCACAGTGGACTCTCGATATCTTCAGGTTTTTGTATCTTTGGATTTCACATCTAAAGATCCAGCCAATCATGGACCATGGGCCACAGTGTGTAGTCAGGCTGTATCAGTACTGAAAGTGTATGAACTTTTTTCCTTGGTATTGTACCAAATAATACAGAATAATGACTGTTAGCATGGTATCTGCATTGCATTAAGTATTAGAAGTAATCTAGAGATTATTTAAAATATAAATGAGGGTGTGGAGGGTTATAAGCATATACTGTACCATTTTGTACGAGACTTGAGTATCTGTATTAGACACTTTCCTAATGCTATGATAAAATAAGATGACCAAGACAACTTATAGAAAAAAATTTAGGGGGTGGGGGACTTGTGGTTCTACAGTTTAGGAGCCCATAACCGTCAGGGCAGAGAAAATGGCAGGAGGAAGTCAGACATGGTGCTGGAACAGCAGCTGAGGGTTCACATCTTGATCCACAAACAGGAAGCAGAGAGAGCTAAATTAGAAATAGCATGAGTCTTTTGAAAACTCAAAGCCTGCCCCCAGTGACTTCTTCTAGCAAAGGCACATCTCCTAGTCCTTCCCAAATAGCCACCATATGGGAAACAACTATTCAGATACACAAAACTTATGGGGGACATCTAAGTCAAAATATCACACACAGTATCTGAGGATTTTATATCTGAGAGAGGTTTGAGTTATTTCTACCAGATACTGGGCTTGACTATATTTCTAAGTATGTGTATTCATTTTTAAGGTGCTTGAGTGTAGGTAAGGCAATCAGAAGTTTTAGCAAAATAATGAGTTAAAGTCCTCAGAAAGCCCCAATGATTGTAATTCTAGTTATACTCATGCACACGTGAATACACACACACACACACACACACACACATACACACACACACACTTCACTTTCTTGCATTTTCCTTGCAAACCCAGTGACTTTGTCAGTCACTAATAGTAGCTTCCACAGTATGTAAAATTGAGCACCTATGGAATTCACTTATATATGACACAACATTTCTGAAGGTGATTTTGGTACATAGTATTCACTCATCAGTGTTGGGAACAGTCTACCATTGTTAGTTTATAGCCTGCCACCAGGGAGCTCTCACTGGTGATCTGCAGACCACATGGTGCGATACACTGTTCTTTTTGAGCAGCAATTTGATCACCACAGCAGAGAAACATCAACATCTCCTGTAGGAAGGCAGGGTAGAAGATGCCTTTCATCTATCACACCTACCCACCTCACTCTCAAAGTGAGGAAAAGATGCCCTACTGCAGTGACCCCATCAGATCATCAGGTCACTGACTTGGATGCAGAGAGACTTTAGAACCCCATTCTTTCCAGGCTCTGCCCACTCCAGGATATTTTTNNGGGGGTCAATGCTAACATATTTTTTTTAATATCAGTGTGCTTATTACAGAAAAACTGGGGAAATGCAGACAATTAGAAACTAAATACAAATGATTCAAATACAAGCTATGGTAAATGTGAACTATTATTTCATTTTGGACACATTTGCT
>LZPO01009187.1:0-12979 GCA_001675575.1 Neotoma lepida
CTTGGAAATTTAGAAAAACTCATAGAAATAGCAAATAATAGCAAAAACATAAAAAGCACAGGTGAGCAAATGAACTAATTCATAAAAACAATCAATAGAACTTGCACTATATACTTGACAGAAGTAATAGAAAGACAGAATGAACAAAATATAATGGATATTTTTATCTTTTATTTTCAACCAAAAGAATTAATTAGCAATAAAAAGGTAAGACAAGTCTGCATGTAATATATATATATATATATGTGTATATATATATGTGTGTGTGTGTGTGTGTGTATGTGTGTGTGCGTGTGTGTTTTCTCTCTGTGTGTATGTATGCTTAAAATTAAGTTCTTAGAATATATTAGTCTTCATGCTGATGGCTGTATTCAGCACCAAGCACTATGACTTAATGAATAAGTCTCAAAATGTTAATGACAAAATGAAGCTCCTAAAAACTGTCCAGAAAGAAAAAGGAAGTTAATTTCAAAGTCAGAAGTGGAATGGCAACATGGCCATATTCATCCTGAATGATCTCAAATGGGATAATTTCCAAGATAGAATCCCATTATCTATCCAAATGAGCATTCAGTGATGACTGCAGTCCCAGACATAGAAGATTTGAGGAAAAACCTTCCCAAACATTCTTTGAAATATTTTGAACCCAGAGTGAATTTTGACAAAATTAAAAAATAATTTCATACAAAGNTATAAAATTCTATAGGCAGTAGAATGGCAAACATTTTTTCCTAAAAAATGTACTCACAATTTTGACAACTAATGATTAGAAATAAATCTAAGAAATAAAGACATGCTGAAAAAGTGAAAAAAGATTTAAGATAGACAATTCAATCAAATAATGAAATATAAAGGATATTATACTTAACTTTGGTAATATTATTCAAACATAGTTTTATTATCCATGACAAGAAGTTCATAGGTCAGCTAGCATGATATACAGAGCAGAGATGAGGATTTGTGTCAAATAAGACAGAAGACAAGGACAAAACTTGAGATTGTATTCTGACCTCCACAAGTATACTAGCACNTGTGAGCCTATACACTCACAACTATGTTATATACAATTAGAACCAAAACTTAAAGTGTATGATAGAAAGGTGGGACCTAATAGAAAACAATGATGTGACTGTTTCTAGAACTTTAAATTCTGGGGAAAAAAAGATATATCCTAAAACTAAGTACACAAGAAAATGTTCTGAAAATAATTTCACCAACTTTCTCAACTTTCAAATAGAAATCAGCCTTTGCACTTTTAATGAAATTTCAATAATAATGTGAACTAACGTTAGATATATGTTGAAACAAATTTCTGGGTTTTTCCATTCTTAGCCCATTCTGATTACTGTATGGAGGTTGGACAGACAGACACACACAAACACACACAGACACACAGACACACACACACATACACACACATAGACACACACGCACTAAATGACATATCTGGCCATATAACTTAAATATTCTGATCTTGTCACCAATACAGAGTCTGGGAAAAATCTTCAGCAGATAAATATTGGACATAAGGCTTCTAAAACATGCAGTGACTGCTGTCAGAAGGCAATTAAGCTGAAGAAATGACATTAGGGAAAGCAGATGTCAGATTCAAGACAGGCTCCTAATTTTCATTCCGTGGAGGCCCACTGGTCTTTCATTTTCTAATAAACAAAAGATTGACCAACACCTGTCTCTTCTATCATCCAGTAAGCTGTTTATTTGGGGAGTAATGGTAACACCAGAAACAGTTTAACACTACTCCCCATATTCTACGTTCATTTTTAATTAAGGCTGAAAGAAAATCAAAGAACTTAAAATGTGGAATCTCTTTTAGGTTTAACTTCACAGACATCTTAATACAATTTTTATAGTCTTAAAACTAAATTCCTTACAACCATTCTACATCAGCAAATGCCTTGGCCACTAGCATTGCTTAGTAGTAACAACTCGTTTTTCAACGTTATTCCTGCTTCCTGTCAATCAAAGCAAAGTCCTCCCTTTCTTCAGAACAAAATTATTAAAACACTAAGCATGAACAGAACTGTGTTTTTAATGATTACAAATTCATATTTTTTCTATTTTCCTATGCAACAAATAAATCCATGGAAGTCAAGTGTCAAGAACATTTTTAATTGTATGTTTTATCGTGACTAACATCCTGTATTGCGTGGGTGT
Source organism: Neotoma lepida (assembly GCA_001675575.1). Lineage (NCBI taxonomy): Eukaryota > Metazoa > Chordata > Mammalia > Rodentia > Cricetidae > Neotoma > Neotoma lepida. Next base: position 2,176 of record LZPO01009187.1, read on the forward strand.
ATTTAGTATAAAATAATTTCATTTCAGGTTTTCATTCTCACACCTTCTCTGTCAAAATGTGAGGAGGACTTTATTTCCTCTCTGACACTTAAAAATGCATTTCTGTTCTTCAATTTAAGTATTCACTTCTCCATATGGTCTGCTTAGCCTGATAAACTCATCCACACATTATAAAATAATTGTAGCAGTGGCAAACAATTCATATCCATATAGTTAGGATTATGCCAGCACTTTTATGTGCAATGACCCCTTTTCAATTCCAGGGTTTTATTGTTGCACAGGTAATTTGTTTTAAATTTGCATGCAGGTGGATGGGAATGGTGTGTATTTCTATATTTTGCCCAGTAGATTATTTTTGTTCACCAATGTGGTGGCTTTTAAAATTATTCTTCTAGGAAATTAAAATAAGACAACATGTGTACTTTGTAGATGGCATCATGAGTCAAAGCAATGAAATTTCTCAAATTAAAACAGATTTGAACATAATATTTTCAAGAGATGCCCTGGCTGCATACCCTATTCAAGACACCAATAAAAAGGCCGGATTTAATGACAAGCATGGGTAACACATTCTTGCATAAAAGAAGCATATTTTGTTTTGTACTCATTTAATTTGTACTGGATTTTTTTTACTCCATTATATGACCACATTTGCAACTCCTGTTTTGTAATCACTCTTGTTCATGTGATTTACTTCAAAATCACATATCACACACCAATTTTTAAAATGATTCTATGTAACAAGGAGAAAACAATATAATATTTCAGAGTGCTCTTTTTGAGAACTGCCTTGTTCTCCTTCTTCAAGAACCTCTGGATGGTTCTCTATTTCTCCTTAACATAAATAAAATATCTCACATCTCCTCTAAACAACATGTTCATCCCACATATTCTGATGTTAGAGATAGAAAACAAAAAAACTAAAAATAAGTCAATAATATTTTATCTAGAATATTTTCTGTTATTTTTAAAATACAGTAATAAAACACAAATCAGTTTCAATTAGTTCAACTAAAGAAAAAGTTGTGCAACTTTTATTTTAGTAATAATCTTATTTGATCTATGCAGAAGTTATGCCTAGTCATCAGAATAATTTGTAATTATTTGATTGATTTCTCTTCGTTTTTTGTTTATTATACTTTAGTAAGTTGTCCTAACCCAGAAACTTGAAGTGTATATTTGAGACAAACATTCCTATTCACTAATACTGGACTTGAACAGTAAAATAACCAAGCATTTGAAATTAAAAATTAATGCTCCTAATTTTCATAGTGGAAGTATTTGATACTCTCAAAAACCTCAAATGTCTATGCAAGAAAATATATGTGAATATTTTGTCATTAATTATCTCTACTGAATATTCAATATCTATTTTCCTAAGTTACCTCCCACCCCAGACCATTTCATATGCAAAAGTGTGCTTACCCAGACACATAAGTTTTGGGTTATGTAAAAGAAAATGACCTAAACAAACCTGTCTGTTATGAGTGTGACAGAGGTCATGTCAGAGATTCCAAAGACTGTGCAACTGATTCTCAGACAGTATGGTGTCCATAAATTAAACAAAAATAGAATACAAAATACAAATACAAAATACAAAAACAGAAGTTTAGGTAACTTAGTGAATAAGATTACATTCACTATGTCTTGATAGAAGGAAAAAGAAAAACTACTACATAAATTACTTTGTTATTATACAATAATTCATGCAAGAAACAAAATTCTTTTCTTTTCTTTTCTTTTATTGAAAATAGATTCTTTTCTCACACAATATATCCTGATTATGGTTTCTCTTCCCTCTACTCCTCCCAGTTTCTCCCCACTTCCCCTCCATCAAAATTCACTCACTTTCTGTCTCTTATTAGAAAAGAACAGTCTTAAGAGATAATAAGATATAACAAAAATAAAATACAATAAGATAAAACNAAAGCTATTCATTAAATTTGGATACCACAAACCAACAGAAGGAAAGAGCCCAAGAGAGGGCACAAGAATCAGAGACCCATTCATTTGCACACTCAGGAATCCCATAAGAATACTAAACTGGAATCCATTATATATAGACAGAGGACTTGGTGCAGTCATGTAGAGGCTCTGAACTTGCTTCTCCAATCTCTGAGAGCTCATATGATCTCTGTTCATNTTAATTTAGAGGGCCTTGCTTTCTTGGTGTCCTTCATCCCCTCTGGCTCTTATACTCTTTCTGCTTCTTCCTTCCACAGAGTTTCCTGAGCTCTGAGGGGGAAGGATTTGATGGATACATCCCATATACAACTGAGTATTCCAAGGTCTCATTCTCTCTCTGCATAATATCTGACTGTGGGTTTCTATATTTGTTCCCATCTCGTGGAGGAAGAAGCTTCTCTGATGACAGCTGAACAAACTGATCTATGAGTATGGTAGAATGTCATTAGGAGTCATTTTATCACTGTTTTGTTGTTGTTGCTTATTTGTTTGTTTGTTGTCTTCTTTTGTTTTGTTTTGAAGAGCAGTAGTATTTTGTTTTACCCTAAGACCTGGGCTCTTTGTTCTCTGGTCTTGGTGACCCAAGCAGCATGGGTTCCATCTTGTAGACTGAATCTTAAGTCAAATCAGATATTGGTTGGTTACTCCCACAAGCTTTGCGACACCGTTTCCTTACCATATCTTGCTTGCAGGGCACCATTGTAGATAAAAGGGTTTGTGGATTGCTTCATGTTCGGGTTTCTCTTTCAGTAGAATACAAAGTACCTTCCTGTAGCAAAGATATTAGAACGTAGGAGTGAAGGCTCTGTGTAGGTACCAACTCAACTTCCCCATATTCAGTGAGTTGTGTAGGTATTCTCTTCAGCAATGGGGCCTTGTGGTCAACTTGGGGAGAGCAACCTACTGTCTTAGCAACAGCATAGGCTCTTTAGGGATTCTCATGGAACCTCTTTGGCCAACAACTCCATTAGATGTAACCCAATCCTGGTCCTGGAAGCTTCATTTGGTGAAAAGAGGTAAGCCAGTTGAGATTTCATGTAGATCACCTTCATATATGCATATATTTTAGGAAGTTTCTACAGTATTAGGTTTCCGTACTACCCCTCAAATGCACCTTCATTTTAGTGTTCTCTTCCCATATTCCCTCACTTAACCCTCTCTTCCCTCCCCCTCCTACTTAATCTTCCCAAAGAAACAAGAGTCTTATAAAAAGTGTAACAGCAGTTATATGTGAATTGAGAATATGAAAATAGATGTAATAACAATAGGTATCTCAGGCAGAGCACATCAGGAATATAAGCAGAATTTGTTGATAATAAATTCTCTTTAAAACAAAGATTCACGAATGGCATAGGAGATGTCTCAGGCAGTAAAATGCTTTCCTAGCAAGCATGAGGAACTGAGTTTGATGCCAAGCACCCACATAAAAGCCTAAGTGTGAAATCATGTGTTTGCAGTCCTGGCACTGGCTTGGTTGAAAGAGGTAACTCCCCGGGGCTCACTGAACAGCCAGCCTGGCCTTATTGGCAAGTGCCAGGTGCAATGAAAGACCGTATCTTAAAAGCAATGAAAAGGGTAGATAGTCTGAATCTGAGGAACAGCACCCAAGGTAGTTCTCTGACTACAGACAGATTCACACATGTAGCCTCCAACACACACACACACACACACACACACACACACACACACACACACACACATCCAAAGATGACTTTTGAGTTCTAGATCATTTTGAAATATTGTGAAATATTTATCTTTGTTTAAAAATGTCTGAAACTATAACACTAAAAAGTTAATGGTAACAGTAATCCAATAATAATAATAATAATAATAACTTGCAGATAGCATTAATTATTAGTCAACCATTCTTCTGGGCATTTCACAGAGAAAAATGAATTCACTAAATTATTAATCAGTTTGAAAAAATATTTGTAATTGTTTCAGCTGTAAGTATCCTGGAAAATTCATATTTATTATCAACTGATAATGTCTAATTGCTCTCACCAATACTAACATTAGTGGCAGCCACTCTATACTGAATTTCACCTGTCAAAAGTATTGTACTGGTCCATCTGCTAATGTGGAACCGACAAATCTTTATTATAATAATACTAACAAATTCAACTGAAAGTCTAATACTATAATGCATTGAGTCAGTTCTGCATAATTTATATCAATTTTTATAAATAATTCATAGAAATAAGGTTTTATAAAAAAAATTTCATATTTTCTATACAAGCTAGCCCTAGACTGAACTAGATATCATAGACAATTTATTAAAGTTTGCAGGGAAGACAGGAAAACATGGGCACTAGAAGACATCATGGATGCTCCATGCTCTGAGCTGTTTAGCCTCTACACTCTGAAAAGCAATTGAATTTATATTTTTAGAGAGAGTGGTGTGTGTGTGTGTGTGTATGTGTGTGTGTGTGTGTGTGTGTGTGCATCCCAAGTAAATATAAACTGGCATCTAAAATGCTACCTTGTCACTACAAAATTCTAAAATATGTGACATTTCTTTGGTTTGACAGAAGGAATACAGAAAGTAAAGTTTTTATTCTAGAAAATTAATTAGTCATCTCTTTCTATACCTAAAAAATCGTGTGTGCATGCATGTAACGGAAGTGTATAGCTGTGTGTGCATGCATGAACTGTCATAGAGCACATCAGGAGCACATCCTTCACTATCACACTCTGTCTTATTCACACTCTTCCTTATTCACTTGAGACAGGACTTTTTATTAACATGGAACAGGCTAACAGCCAACAAGACTAGAAAATCTTCTGTCTGTGCACCAGTAGCACTTGGATTGGAGTGATGCAGCTATGCCTGGCTTTCACATGGTCTCAGAATAGAACTCAGCACCTTACTCACTAAGCCATTTCTCCAGCCCAAATATTTTGTTTTGTTTAAGTAACCTGAAATGCCATGGAAAGCAAAACTCTTCTCCAGAGGATATATAGCTCTTAGGAGGAAAGCAGAAATAGCAATTTTGTTTTTACTATTCATCATGATTTAATAAAGTTGTAGGCCATGGCAGTGGCAGAGTGACAATTTCAGATGTTAGTATCTGTATCATCTACAGAACAGAAATACACACACACACACACACACACACACACACACACAAAGATGCCACTCATTTATAATGTGATATTTTATGTGATATATTCTAAAAATTGTAAACTACATGTGTTTGAATCTCTGTTTTCTGAAACCCACAACTACCCACAGTGCATAAAATAAGAGACTGGAATGTTCAGTCCTCATTAGGACATCTATATCATACTCCCTGCTCCCAAGGCTCAGGGATAATTTGGGAAGAAGGTACNGAAAGATCGTAAGAACCAAAAGTGTTAGATGACTGCATAGAAACTGTGTCTTCTGGATATATAGCAGGGCAGTTGCATTTATGAACTCACAGTGGTTGTGACAATATGCAGAAAGCCTATAAAAGCTCAAAACAAACCAAATCCCAGTATGGTGACAGGGCTTGGGCACAAAGTTCCACTTGTAGTCATAGAGCTATTGGCAATTGGTAGCTTCTGGGAGAGGGAGTATTGGTTTTGATTAAGAGTGAGGCCCCTGGTGAGTTGACCATCCTTCAATGGAAAATCACTCATCCAAGAATATATGAGGAGGAGAAATTAGAATTGTGTTTGTTAAAGAATGCATGGAGCTGTAGAGATGGCTCATCAGTAAAGAACACTTGCCATGCTTGCAAAGGAACCAGGTTCAGTTCCCAGCATCCGTGTGGCTCAATCCACATGTAGCTCCATTTCCAGGGATTCCAACATNCACTTCTGTTATTCCTTGGTATTTCATGCAGGTGGTACACACTCATAAATGCAGGCAAACACTCATACACAGATATAATATATATGTTTATTAATATATATTATATATAACATATAATAATATTATAATAAATATATTTTTATGTATAAATATATATGTAAAAGATGACACAATGTTGAACACGTAAGGAAGTAAGGGGAGGAATCTGGGAAGTGCTGGAAGAGGAGGTGAAATGATTAAAACGCATTATACAACATTCTCAAAGAACTAACAAAAATATAAAGAAACATGTTGGTTTACTCTGTATGTGTGTGTGTGTGTGTGTGTGCGCACACATGTGTGTTAAGATAGCATGAATAGGCCAACACCCTGTTGGCCATATACCTTCTCTCATTCCTTAAGCACCACTTTCTTTCTTTATGTGATATCATTTAGTATGGGAAAGTATCATTCTGATGTAAACTGGGTTTGGTCTTTATTGTCTGTGAGATTAGTCTTTTATCCCTTTTGAAGTACATACCTACAACTTTACATATACATGAACATATATGCATTTATCCTATATATGTATAGCATATATTGTGCCTATATACATGAAGTATACATTATATACTCACACAAATAATTGAGAACACACACACATACATATATAAATATATATATATATAATGGAGAAACTAACGAATAATGTATATATGTATACACAAAATTAAACTCATAAAACACTGTAGATATTTAATTTTTAATTAATGTGGCTAAACATTGGTTTTATGGAAAATATGAACTCTTGTTCCTCAAAATATAATCCTAGGTGGGTCTAGAGATTAATGGAAAATAAAAGTATAGAAAGAGAAGAAAGTATTGATTCTGACTCCTCCTCCTCCTCCTCCTCCTCCTCCTCCTTCTTCTTCTTCTTCTTCTTCTTCTTTTCTTCTTCCTTTTCCAATGGGAGGATTGTTGAGCTTAAATAGATTAAACCTGACCTCGACCAGGACTTAGTCATTGATTTTCTCAGAGACTGTGCATTAACTATGCTAAGGAAGAGCACAGGCCACAGACAGAGGGGTATTGGGAGATGCCTTAACATAAGTGTGCCCTGAGACAGACACCNAGAACTTTCCACATGGTTGAGGACACAATTATTTCCATTTTGTTATTAAATTGGGTAATAAAAATAATAACTAACAGTAAAGATAATATATTAGCAAATGTTGCTTTGAAAAACACGACNTTGAGGAGAATTGGGAGAATCTGTATTGAACTTTGAAGGTATTGTGGCAAATTCAGCCTCCACAACTAGCATTTCCCCAAATCAATCATCCTTTATGTTAAGGTTAGTATGAGCCTCTTGTATTTTACAAACTACTTGAGCTAAAAGGTATACTTATCCCGGGGCATGCCATTCCTTTTTTGTAACTCTGTAGAGGTTTCATATAGAATCCTTCATTATTTCTGAAGTGAAAGTGTAGAGGCCAAATACATCACAGACTCCTTTTCATTGAAGTTACCAAGGTAACTTTCTACCATGGGAAATTTGTGGAAGATTATTTTATTTTGTGTATTACCGTTCATAATAAGTAAATACCAAAAGAATATCCTCATGGAGGAGACAGGAAACAAAATAAAGAATTTTTATCTCCTTTGCTGCTTTTCACAAAACATGTTATAAGAGTGTGAAAATATGTCAGGGTGGAAACTACAGACCCTCAGCTGTTAAACCTGAAGAAGCTTGTATGCTTTGGTCCCCTGTGTTAGATTTGTGGTACAGGACCAGGAGCTGCAGCTTTCCCATGCAGCCCAAGGATGTGTTCATGAGCCTAGTCTTGAATTTATTTCCCACAAGACTTAACATCTATTTTCATGTGAGGACAAAGGCTAAGAGATTGTCTGTCCTTAATGTGTAGCAGCCCTGATGATTCTTACAGTGCATGGCTCAGCTTTTTCTGGTTCATTAACACAATTTATAGCTAGATTCCCTTTACACATGTTCACTCCATGCCCCCATTTCCTAGGCCAAACCACGTGAAGCTAGGACAATGATTAACTCAACTGTTTATTTCCCTGTTTACTGGGTGTCTTAGTCAGTGTTCTACTGCTGTGAAGAGACACCATAACCATAGAAACTCTTATAAAGGAAAGCATTTAATAGGGGCTGGCTTGCAATTCAGAGGTCTAGTCCATTATTATCATGTCAGGAAGCATAGCATCATGCAAGCAGACATGGTACTGGAGAGGTAGCTGAGAGTTCTACATCTGGACTGGCAGTCAGCAAGAAGAGACAGAACCACTGGGCCTTGGTTGAACTTTGAAATTTCAAAGACCACTCCCAAAGACAGACTTCCTCAATAAATCCACACCTCCTAATAGTGCCACTCCCTAGTGAGCAAACACTCAAATCTATGAACCTATAGAGGTCATTCTTATTCAAACCACAGCACTGATTTCACTCTTCCAAGCCCTGTCTCCTAAACACACTGTCAGTTTTCATCTTTTTACCTAGAGTTGATTTGAACAAATATCCTGAGTGGTCTCTGCCTATTTCTGTAGGATGCTCTGTGTTCCTACATGGCATTAGCCACAAGAGTCCCCACACATCTTCTTAGGGACTGAAATGTGTCTCAGCATTCCTGAATGATTCTGTTTTTTGGATTCATCTTACTTTTGAGGAGATTGCATCATATGCTGATTTAGAATTATTTTCAGTCCCTAACACAATGTCAATCAAAGTTTCATCAGTCTAGTTTCTTAAATTGGAGCTTTTTTATCTTTCAGGACAGTTGCTTTAGTGCTCTTTACCTTCTCCATGGCCTTGCTCATACTTTTCTGTTGAAAATATGGGCTTAGCATCTCCATCCTTTTGTACTATCCAGAGGTATTTTCTAAAGCTTTTGAGTCATCTTCTCTAATCTCAAAAATAGAAGTAATTATAAATGATTTAGTCTCACACTTCCATAGATTACATCCTTGATTTTTCTCATCCAATCTTGACTGTCTTCAACTACTAGGAGGCTAATGCATCTTACTTGCAGAGTCCTACTTTAGTGATAGGAAACACACATTGTGTTATCAGGCAATATTTTATGATTCAGACCCTCTTTGTCTCCCCGAAGTTGCTGAGGATCCCAGTCATTCTCAAATTTATTGACTATGGGCTTTGTCATTGTATTTATGTTTTAAAGAAATCCATTGTCTAAACTGAAGCACTACAAAATGTGAGTGGTATAATTTAATAACAACAATAAAAATATGTGGAAAGTTAATGGGTTTGGGAAAAATTAATAAGGAAAGGTACACATCATGTGATGGTAAAAATATTGATGTTCAATATAATAGCTATCTTCTTTTCATCCAATGGACATTCTAATGCAGGCTTAGTGAGGGTGAATGTAACTATATAACATATGATAGCCTAACTAACAAGCACTGCAATTCAGAACATATATATATATATATTTACTTTAAGGTTATTTTTGAAAATGTATATCAATAATATATAACAATTAAAATAATTCAAATCTTAACTTAATCTAGCTCTCTTTTGTAGCNGTATATTCTTAAATCTGTAAATAAAGTGATTATAATGTTTTTATTTATTTTGTCTTTCAGAAACTTTGCATGACAAATTAAGTCAAGACTCTTAAAAAGAGAGGCCTTAATCACCACAGGCAAAATATCTATCACACTTGTCACTTAAAACATGAATGTCTTGAGCCGGACAAGGCGGTACACACCTTTAATCCCAGCTCTCAGGAGGCAGAGGTGGGTGGATATCTGTGAGTTTGAGACTAGTCTGGTCTACAAATTAAGTTCTAGGATAGCCAGACCTGTTACATAGAGAAACTTTGTCTCATAAAACAAACAAACAAACAAACAAACAAATAAATAAATAAATAAATAATGGTGCATCTGTGGTATATTAGAGTCTGTAGCACATAGCACATTTGTCCAGGCCCTTCCAGCTTTTAGAGTCTTCATTGAGAAGAAAAGTGGAATTCTAATAAATCTGCCTTTATATGTTACTTGGTCTTTTTCCGTGGCAGCTTTTAATATTCTTTCTTTGTTCTATACATTTAGTGTTTTGATCATTATGTGCTGAGGGGACTTTCTTTTCTGATCCAGACCACTTGGTGTTCTGTGTGCTTCTTGTACCTTGATAGGCATCTCCTTATTTGTATTAGGGAAATTTTCTTCTATGATTTTGTTGAAAATATTTCTTGTGCCTTTGATCTGAGTTTCTTCTCCTTCCTATGTTCTTATTTGTTTATTGCTTTAGTTGGTGACATGAACCTGGGAAAGCAGAGCCTAAAAATGAGTCTCAGGCAATAGCTAACTTTATTCAGAGCATTAGAAAATTTATACTCTGAGGGTTAAGAAGAATCACATAANTAAGGTGTTCAACCACCTGTGGCAAAAACCATGTTTTCACATAGAGGTATATGAACAACAACAGCTTAAGTAAACTCACTCCTGTCCGCTACCCCTTTGAGCAGCACAAAAACACATCCCAAAGCAAAGTAACACAGCTTCTCAGAGTTAAACACATTCAACATAAAAGAATGTAACACATCTTTGCATCATTTTACAAATATTTCACAGCATAAGCAAATATAAGACATCTTTAACCGATATTCTATAACAGGATCCAGATGTGGGAGGAGCTATGGATAACTGAGGGGAATAGAGGGAGGGGAAACCATAATAGGATATATTATGTGAGGAAAAAAATATATTTTCAATTGAAGGAAAAATAAAACAATACTATACAATGAATAAAGACCTTGAGATTCAGCTTATTTTTAACTTCATTAAAAGATACTGTAACAATCTATATCTTATTTGATTTGAAATCATCTGTAACTATCTCTAATGATGGTAATTAATAATAATAATGATAATGAAAGTGTAATACTAAATGTACATATAAACCTTTTATCTTGTAACCACTAAATAAAGGTATACCACACACATACACATAAACCTTTTATCTTGTAACCACTAAATAAAGGTATACCACACACATACACATAAACCTTTTATCTT
>LZPO01009188.1:1121-15601 GCA_001675575.1 Neotoma lepida
TTTTCTCTGATGTCTGTCAACAACAAAAATATCTCAAGTCAAAGACATTTACTAAAATGAATTTTCTGAACATGATATTTAATGACATGGTACACTGCAAGTTACCATCCATTGTTTACTTCCCCAATGAAGTGGTTGATTGGCAGCAGCAGNGTTCTGTCTCTGCCCAGCACTAAGAAGAGACATCATACTCTAGATCACCATTCTGTAAGATCAAAACAGAGAACTTGACTTGTCATTTGTACCAAGTACATGTTACTTCCACACCATCAGAACTTGAAACAGTCCTAAATACAACCATTACGAGGTGGGAGACTGGCTGCTCATATATTTGGTAGTCACAGACTTTGCCCAAACTTGCCTCAATTCTAGAATGTTCCCTCACTGAGNAATAATAGCCACTGTTCTGCATTCTTCAAGATCATAATATTACTTACTTTTTTTGAATTCAGAATTTATAAGATAACATATTACATGCATTTGTCTCTTTTTTCACTACACAGANATCATTTTAAATTATCCCTCTTTTGTAATATTCTAGCTTATATGTGAATGAGACTTTATTCCACTTTAGTTTGGGGATTCCAGAAAGCCCATAACTTCTTTAAAACACAATGTTTTTCATCTGCCACTTTCATTAGGTTTTCTTCTTTTTGGAATTAGTGTCATGTATTTCTTTTAGAATACAATATAGAATATTTAAAGNATACGCTTACAAACATTCTATTGCAGCATCTACTTTGTACTTAATATGTGTGTCTTTCTACCTTATCTTAATACAGGGAGCAAGAAAGGGGATTCTTATACAGCTGAATACCTCAGAATACAAACTANTGGCTTCACAATGTGTCTTCTAGGGTATAACTTGAGTTCANTGCTGGCTGGTTCTGAAGCCAGCCTGCTTTTCTTAGTGAAGCGGGATATTTTGAAATTAAGAAGTTTTCTATCTCCCCAATGCAGCCATGATGTCTCCCTCTAAGTTCCTTTCTCTGAGTAGTGCAGGAAAATATGTTGCACACAGCATGAATTACACTGCCACTTGAAATTCCAACTTTCTATTGCATTGTTCCCTTTGGTTTTATATGCTCTTGCTGTTTCTTATTAATGAGAACTTGGTTTCTAACAACACTGATATATTTACTTTTTTGCCCTCTCTGGTGTGTGTAATTTGCACTCAACCATTTCTCTTAATAAATTCTCTTAGTGGAGTTTAAAATACACTTGCACTGCTTTCTCTTGAAATGTATCTGATAAGAATGCACATTCTGTATGTTTCATTTCCTTAAAATAAATAACAGAAGTATTGCTCAATTCATAGAACAACAGATGTTGTGATGTCTGCCCCACTGAGAACTTAGGTCTCCTGAGAAAGAACGGCCTGGGACTGTCCACCTGTTCCCAGCCTCCCTTTTCCTGGAGACAATTATATGTGACAGGGAGTCCAGTCAAGCAAGAACTCCTTTATTCAAAAATAGTCAACCCCCCCTTTTTAAAGCCTAAAACCACAAGGCTAGAGAGATGGGTGGGGTAGATACCCCATTGGGCCAATCAGTTTAAAGGTCACCCAGACATAAACAGCTTAGTTTCCTCCCTCCTTGCTTCCTCCACAGACCCCCACAGACCTTTGTCAACAGCTTGATTCCTTCCTCCCTGCCTCTTCCCAAGACCATCTTTACTTGTAAACAACTTGTCTCTGCAGGCCCCTACAAACAGAAGCCTTTACTTCTCTTTCATTTTGGGATTTATCATGTTGTATTTTTGAATGTATCCTAAATTTACACAAATCAAATGGCAAATATCTTCTCTTTGACGTTCTGGGGGTGTCTGACNTCTCTGCTTTATCTTTAATTCACTCCCTCACCAGTGTGTAATTGTGTTAACTTTTGAAGGACTCTCACTCTAAAGACCAAACTAACAACCTCTGCTTGAACTAAAAAAAGAATAGACCTGAGTTTTAAGTTACGAGCGTCCCAGGAATGCTGACAGAGGCTCCAGAAATTGAAACAATACAAAGCCACAAAGTCAGGATGCCTGGAGGGCCATCTGAAAGCAACAGATTAACCATAGAATGTCCCAATGCTGGGATAGTCTATAGAAGAGGTCTTGTGACAAACAACAGGTCTAGCTAAAGGATCAGATAACTNAGGAACTNTAAAAACTCCTGAGAGTAAGTAAAGATAAGCTAGTGAAAAATGAACCTGTACTCACTCCCTCCCCTTTGAGAAATTTTGGGGTTTTTGCCTTTAAAAGTTAAGCACACAAAGAAAGAGCAACTCTCCTCCCGGCCTTGCTGCAGTAGGCACTGCGGACGAGAGCTCCCTGTCGACTTGTACTGTGCATTAAGAATAAACCTTGCTATTTCATTTTGGGCACTCTNGGTCTCTAGTGGTCCCTTTGGGGGGTCTTAATCTGGGCACAACAATTTTCATAAAACTTTTCCTGATTTTAGTGAAAATAAGGTATTGGAGAAATTGTATCTCTCATTGTCTCTTATATAAAGATAGAAGAGTATCTACCTGTATCTGACCCTGTTTTTCTGTCTGAGTCATTGGCAGATCTTCATACAAATACTCCTCACACCTAAATGTGTGCATGGTTCTTCTCACACACTTCAAAAAAGGCTTCCTGGCTTACTTCCAGAGAAGCCATCACACAATATGTTATAATGGAGAGCATCCTGTAGATTGTATTCTACAGATGAAAGAAAATAATGTCTCCTGATGTTTTGTACCACATACAAATGTCTGCATGAAGCTNCTGGGGCAGCTTTGTATTCACTGTGCCTCACTGAAACAGAAACATTTATCCTTCACAACAGGACTACTGATGCTATGTTGAAAAATTAGATTTTTAAAATANTTTTTATTTTATTAGGATGGAATATTTAATAGCTTTTTGACGCAAAAATAGGCACATCTATTGCTGTATATTCTTAATAATTAATTAAAAGGTTCACATAGAATCACTTGANTTGAGCCTATTTTTGTATTCCAAATTTGCACCTTCTTGCTCACAATTGCTTTATCACATTCTTAGAAAATATTTTCACTAAACATTACACTTAACACCTGCCATCACTACAACTTTTCCGTATTGTGTGTGCATACACATCATTTCTTTACTCTTTAGATTATATTTATACTCATTAATAAATGTGTATCCATGCTGAAATATGATACACAGATTGGCATATCCAGTCAGAACCAGAAAANGATCAGCATCTTCCTCATTAAAGAAAATTTATTTTATTTCCTTATCATTTNAAAATATGCTNTGTTACTTGTGTGTGTCTTTAAGACATGTTGCATATTGATTCATTTTGGAGCATTTATCTCCTTTGTATATGTTATGAATTATTCTAAGAGGCTATAGGTAGATGGTGGTTACTGGCTAGAAATGGAAATTTCATATTTTTGTTGTATTTTGTTTAGTAAAATTTTTATNTATTAATATATACATTGAAAGAAAAACATAGTCTATATTTTCTGCAAACCAGATAAAACTTGTGTAAAATAAAAAGAAAAATAGAAAGAAAAATAAAAAGACAAACACAATTTTACAAATATCTTCAGAGTTATTTGGATGTTATTCTAAGAAATATTATTATCCAATCCTAAATAAATATTCTTAAATTTTGCATTAAAAATCTGTGGTGTTGTTGCTTAGTATTTATTATATCCAGTTGAATAATTCTAATAAATGCAAAAGTAAATGCCTATATTTAAAATATAACATGGTCCTTTAAAAATAAAAAAAAACAAAATATTGTTGAATGCACAGCCATGTATAGCCTTTTGGTTTGAGATACTCGTACTGGGCATTGGCAATGCTAGGGTCTTCAAAAGTCAACAGAAGATTGAGAAATCACATGAAAATTCCAACTTCAAAGAGCTCATCATGACTTCTCGCTCNTTCTCTTTATAATTTCTCTATCTGAAAATAGATATTTTTCATGTCAATGTGACATTTCATACAAAGACTAATAATAAAAGCAATAGGACTGAGGAATATCTCAGTGCTAAAGGACAGTTCTCCATCAATTTGGGAGGCACTGGGTTCAGTTTTTAGCACTGAGAAAGGAAATTGTAAGAACACTAATAAACATGAAGTTAGGAAACAGAAAACCTTCAAAATATTTGACCTTCAAACATTTAAAAAATCAAATTAGTAGTTAAAGTTTTCATTAACATAAGAGTTTATAACATGCATTGGAGTATAAAAGAGGAAAATTTTATGCACTATATACACCAAAACTCATCTTTTTTGGCTGACTCTGAGATAGAGTTATACTGTGCTTATGGCAATGCTTCTAAATGNAGGATGTATTTGTTCTTGTTGTCAGAAAATCAAATATTTGCTAACAATTAAAGGAATTCTTCTAGAATCAGTTCCTTCTACAACATAGCAACAAAAATTGAAATATTTAATGCTTATCCACCCTTCAAGGCTATGAAAAGGTGAGCTAGCCCAAATTGGGAGTTGTGAATATCATGTTAGAAAAANTCAAAATCAATTACAGTCATTGCTTTACTTTCTGCATAGACAAAAGAGAGTTTTTAAAATGTAAACTTAAAAATTAAGATGTTATTTATATATTTAGGAATATATATGTATATGCATATATGTATGCAATAATAATTAATTTTAAGAAGGCCATTAATTTGAAATGGAGCAAAGTGGGAGGAATTCACAGGAGTGTTTTGATGGTTGAAAGGAAATGGGGAAATGATGTAACTGTATTATAATCCCCCCAAATAATATATAATTTAAATCTTGTGCCTTTTTATTAATTATTGTCAATAAATTCCCTTATGGGTCTTCCTGATCAATTGCTTGAAAACAAAAGAAAAAAGGATTACAGAAAGAAAAGAAAAAATACTAAGAGTACTGGCAATGGAGAGATGGGACTTCAGCTAAGTGCTCTTATTCTTTTTGCAGAGCACTGGAATTTGATTTTTTTCTTCCTTTTCTTTTTATTGAAAATTGATTTTTTCTTACATTTTTTTATCCTGATTATGGTTTTTTATTCCTCTTCTTGTCCCAGTTTCTCCTGGCTTTCCCTCCCATCTGGATTCACTTCCTTTCTGTCTGTCATTAGAAAAGAAACAGACTTGTAGGGGATGATAATAACATAAAATATAATACAATAAAAATGAAACCCAAGACATTGAAATTGGACAAAACAAACACAAAGAATGAAAAGAGCCCAAGAGAAGACAAAAGAATCAGAAACCCACTTGTTCTTACTCTCAGGATTCCCATAAAAACACTAAACCAGAAGCCAAAATATGTACACAGAGGATGAGGTGCAGACTTATGCAGGTCCTGTGCATGGTACCTTAGTCTCTGTGAGTCCATATAAATGTGGCTCATGTTGATTTAAAAGTCCTTATTTTCTTGGTGTCCTCCATTCCCTCTAGCTCTTACACTGTTTCTGCTTCCTCTTTTGCAGGATTTGATGGAAACATCCTACTTAGCCTGAGGGTTGCAAGATCTCTCATTCTCTGAACATTGTCCAGTTGTGGCTCTTTGTATTTGCTGCTATCTCCTAGAAAAGGGAGCTTCTCTGATGATGGCTGAGTATAGCAGAATGACATTAGGAGTCATTTATTGCTATTTTTTATTATTATCTTTTTAGAAGGGTAGTATGTGTTTTACCTTGGGTCTCTGGGCAATCTCATCTCAGGTTCTTTGTCTAGAATTTGTTTTTTATCATCTCACAGCTGCTTGTAGTGACCATTCTAAGGAATATGATGCCCCCTTCTGGCCTGATTGGCACCTTCACTCATTTACTCATACACCTTCCCCTGATACTCCCACACATATAAATGCATGTAACTAAATATAAAATAAATATTCTGCACAAGAGTGCAAGAGGTTATAAATTCTACACTGAGTACTCAGTTATGAATAATTGTGGTTTTTTCCTCCATAAAGGCACTGATTTTATTTCTGAGTCTTCAAGTGATACTTATTCTTTCCTTGGCAAATGCAATCAAAGCTAGNGATTCCTGATCTATTTAATTTACCTGAGAAAACTCATTGCATCTCTCATCCAATCAAGTTCCTATTTGTCCCCTCTCCACAAAAAATTTCCTCCACTCCTTGTGCCAGCACTGTGTTCCATATGGCACCGGTTCTATGTGGTCTTTTTGTATATCATCAGTATCTACTAAGAGGAATCGAATCACTAATTCTATGTTCTTTATCCTATCAAAGAAGTATGCACACAGTCTTGATCTTCTGAGCCTCCAATTACAAACCAAAGAAAAGAATTCTTCAGTACCTTGCTGCAACAACTGAGGATTCCAGATGGAATGAATTTTTCCAATCCACATAGCTGTATAGCTCTCCATTACCATCTCTATACATGTCTGCAATGCCAAAGAAAGAATAATTTCTACCCTCACATTCCCAGTGCTCTGCCTTTCTGCAAGGATCTCAAAAATGCCAGAGGTCTCATTTTGTATATCCAGGTGTTACCTGTTGTGTTTATGCTCTACTTCTTCCTTATAGACAAGTTAGGTATGTAATTTGAAAAAGAGTGACTAATACTTTCCTTTTTATAATACTGATAAATTATTCAATGATTTCTTTCACTGGAGGATTTTGCCAAATGGAGCTTCAGACATTGTACCTGTTCAGAAGCCATACTTTTCTATGTCCATCACTGCAATAAACAGTACTACCTGAGTGATGAAATCACCTGGGAATTAGTTCACATAGTAGAGGCAGAAGAAAAGAAGTTTGCTGCCAAAATGTGTTGCTGTCATATAATTTAATATCTGAAAAAAAAACCTCTGTATTTTATTTTACTCCTGTTTCCTAATGGTAAGCCACTGGGAGTTTGTTTGCTAACAGCTGTATTTATACCCATGATACAGTAATATTCACTGTTGACTGTTTTTTATTTTGAAAGTTTTTAAATGTGATTTTGAATGAAATAGAATTATATTACAAGCCCCTTCCATTCTCTCCCTTCAGCCTTCCCAGGTGCCCTCTTGGCAAACACTCCCATGACCACTTCCTCTCAAGTCAATAGCCTCTTTTTCTTTGCTTCTTTTTGTTGTAGCTGCTGTTGTTATGTGTGTCAACTATATAAATACAAACCACTGAGTCTATTTTTTGTTGTTTGGGTGTATATAATTTCAGGGCTGACCACTCTGCATTTAACAGCTAGTAAGGGGACTCATCTCTTTAAGAGGCTAAATCTCCTTTTCCCAGTGGTTATTTGTTGTCTGCAATTTTGTTTTGTTTTTTCCTTAGGGGCTGGATCCTGAGAAATGTTCTGCCTTCCATGTTAACATATCCATTGTCATCGTCACTGTTCTGTCTTGTTTATGCAGCCATTTCTAGGATTGACTGTTTCTCAGCTGACTTCCTGACAGTCTGACTCTTAAANACCTTCTGCTCCNTCTTCCTCTACATTCCTTGATACANTTGCAGCAGCTGTGATACAGATATATCTGTTAGGGCTGAGCTTCCCACAATTTGTTGATTGCTGCACTGTGTCCAGTTGTGGTTTTCTGAGATGCCATTTGCTGTAAAGAGAGGCTTCTTTGATGAGGGGTGGTAGCTACACTTATCTGTGGATATAAGGATAGTATTTAGAATATAATAAGGAACTATGCTGATCTAGCAGTGTTGGTAGTAGATTCTTATCTAAGATCCATGAGCTCATTGTCCCAGGGCAGCAGGCATGGGTTCCCTTCTGCTGAATGGGCCTTTAGTCCAAATGGGTACTTTTAGTTACCATGGACATGCAAGTGACATTGCACATTTAGGATATCTTGCCATGTTGGTTCACAGGTGTTACAGTTGGGTAGAAAACTGTTTAATGGCTCCCCTCCCTTGGCAGTTTACATAGCATTTTCTGACACCATAGAGGCTAGACNACAGGGAAGAGGCCTTCATGTCAGATCCAGCTTAAACCACCCATGTTTTACATCCTAAGTGTTCATTGTCTTCAGCAATATTAGCCTACCCTAAAGGTCTATATCAATAGACTTTATTGTTTTTATTCAATGACCCTGACTAACCATTCAAAAGGAGATTTCTCATTATGGTACTGGGGGTTTTGTTAGCCTAAGGTTCTTCTGGGGAGAACTGTCATCTCATGGCTAAAATTCTTTTAAGATGTAATTATATATGTACACACAAGTACTTATATGTGCTGTATATAATTTCAGGTAAATATAAAATAACTTGATTCTTTGAGGCTTTATCAAAAAAGAAAATTCTTAGTGTTATTTGTGCCTACTTGTTTCTCTGTATTATCTCCCTCCCTCATCCCATCTGGAGTCTCCTTCTCAATTTTCCATTTCCACTTCATATCACATCCATCCTGCATATTCTCCTCTCAAGACATCCCCCATGATACACCCATGGGTCCTTCATACAGTCCTGGTTTCTGTAGGTTATCCATATTATCATATCCTCACATCTGAGGGGTTGGAGCTAGGAATGACAGAAAAGAAAGAGAGAACATCAGTGTTTGTCCTTCTGGGTGTGGGTCACCTTACCCAACATAATTTTTTCTAGGTCCATCCATTTGCATGTGAATTTCACTTTTTTTAAACAGCTGAATAGTATTCAACTGTTTACATAAGCTACATTTTCACTCTCCATTCATCTGTTGAAGGACATTTGGTAGTTTCCATTTTGGGGCTATTATGAGTTTGGCAATGCGCATTGCTGGGCAATTATCTCTGGAGTAGAATGGTAAGTATTTTGGGCATATGCCAAGGAATGGTATATCTGGATCATATGGTTGGTTTATCTTTAGTTTTTGAGAATTCTCCTTACTAATTTCTAGTATAGCTCCACTAATTTGCATTTCCACTGACAGGAAATGAGGGTTTCTCTTTGCTACAACCTCACCAGTATTTGTTGCCTGTTGTTCTGTTGATCTTTTACCCTTTCTGACTAGAGTGAGTTGAAAATTTCAAAGTTGATCTAAATTGAATTTTTTTTGTTTTATTTATTTACTTATTTATTTATTTTTATTATTATTAAAAAGATCTTCTACTCCTTTTACATACCAACCTCAGATCCCCCTCTCCTCCCTCTTCCTGCCCCGCCAGCTCCCCCCTCAACCCACCCCCACTCCCACCTCCTCCAATACAAGGTCTCCCATGGTGTTGGGCCTCATAAGGCCTGGGCATGAGGCCCAGTGTAACTTCCTGAGCCTAACTCGAGTTTGGTGACCTGTCTCTGGACCACGACTCCCACCTACGAGTGACTCAGCACAACCCGACCACCAAGACCGCCCCTACCTAGCTATCGCTATTGTGGAGAAATCTCATTGGCCCTCTACCCTTACCCCATCCCATGTCACCCCAAGACCCCTTCCCCTTCACCCTACTCTTTATAAGCAATGCCTGATTTAATAAAAAAGAGTTCCTGCTTCGNCAGACTCCCNGTCCAGTGTGTTTAACCCCTGGGGATTGGGGGCTGGGCTGAAACATTCACCATCCCGCTCAGCCCCAGGGAGAGACCAGCTGGACTGGTTCTGCCTATGCCCAGAGTGCGGGTGGCGATAGATACCGGCACCNTGGTGAGTCCCCAGAGTCTGGCACTCTTTGCCAAGGCAGGATAAGACCCTCCTCCCTGTGCCAAGACTGNGCCAGGTGTCCCACTACAGGCACTGGGCTCCAAAAAGTCAGCCCCTGCACCAGGGATGAATCCCAATCCCACTCCTGGGGGNCCTCAGACACTTCAAGCCAAACAACTGTCTCAAGTTTCCAGAGGGCCCAGTTCAGCAGGATGGGAGGTTCCACAGATATTGGTCCACACAGTTCATGCATTTCCACCAGCTTGGCTGGCTTCATGTAGGGAGAAACAGAGTGCTAGGGAAGTCCTGGAGAGTCCACAGGGATGAACCCACCTTAGACCACTGGAAATAATTGATAGGATGCCTGAACTGGCCTGATCCAGTGATCACATGGATGAATACCCTAAATGCCACCATGGAGCCCTCATCCAGTGATTGATGGAGACAGATGTGGACACCAGGCAGAGCTCCAGGAGCCCAATTGATGGGAGACAGGAGGCCCTCTGTGATAAAGGGACTATGAGATCATGATGGGAGGGTGTGCAAAGATGGCCAGCCAAACTAGTGGAGACACATNAACTATGGACCCATGGCTGAGAAGCCCCCATGGGCCCTCATCCAGAGACAGATGGAAGCAGATGCAGAGATTCATGGCCGGGCACCAGGCAGAGCTCCAGGAGTTCAACTGATGGGAGAGAGGAGAGGTTCTATGAACAAGGGACTAAATTGAATTTTTAAATCCTTTCCAACATAATGCTCTAAGCACTAGCCAGAGCAATAAGAGAAAATAAGGAAATTAAAGGGACATGAATAAGAAAACTAGTAATTGCTTTTAATTGCTATTTTCTCTATATTATATTTAGTCTGTTTTCGTTTTTGTGAATTTTTTGCCTCATTGTGTTTTGTTTTGGAATATTTTTTGTTATTTTGTTTGTTTTAATTTTCATCTTTTTAATTTCTGTTTTGATTTTTGACAGAGTAAGAAGAAGAGAGAAAAAGAGAGAACATGAAGTTGAATATGTAGGGAGGTGGGAAATACCTACTGGAGAGGAAAACATGGTTAAACATTAAAAAAAAAGCATTTTTAAATAAAAAAGATAAAATAAAAAAGATATTTTCTACTCACCAGACAGTAGAAAATTAGAGTTTGAGTAGAAACCACAGTTACTTAAAACACATTTATTTGGACAATGTACAATTTTGTATTGATAAATTCCAACAATATAATATTTTTGGTCTAATCATATCTATAAATTTGGCACAGTACAGATTCATTGCTTCCTTCTTTCTTTGTTTCTTCTACAAGAGGGCTGTTATTGAGTAATTAGCATCTGTAATATACAGACCAAAAGGAAAAGTCTCTCAGTAGCCACTTACTTGTTAGATATTTTCTTCAGCATATCACTTTAAGAAGTTTATTTTCCTTAATCTTTCTTCAATAGGGAAACATTTTTGTAATTTCAAAAACTCTAAACCTGGCATTTATCCATTTTCAAAGATTAGCCTTTATGGTTAGCTCAGCGGATGTTCTCAATCTAGATGCAGCCCTTTTCTAGAGACTATGCTAATTGATGGTGCTTTTATTGAAGCACAGGAGCACCATCACAGATGTCAGGGCAGTGATCAGCTGGAGTACCAGCTAACTAAAAGCATCCATGATTTCTTGCATGATAGTAAAAGTGAAAGGAATCTGGCATTTTGCATTCAGCCAGGGCCTTGTGGTATATCTACAAACAGGATATGGTATTCATCCCAATATTTGTAATTTAAAGAGGCACTTCCTGGGGCTGGGGTGATGGCCTTGTGGTAAAGAGTACTTGTCTATGCAGAAGACTCAGGATCAGTTTTCAAAATGCATTTCACAGCTCATGACTACTCNTAAACTCCAGCTCCAGGGGATTCAAGCCTCTGGTCTCTATGGCACCTGCATCATTTGCACATATTTACACATAGCAAACACACAAGTGTATAAATAATTTTTAGTAGCTTTAAGATGAGCATTATCTATANTATGATCATTTCATAATTCTTGCCAGAGCAGGCAAGAAATGAACAAAGGCAAAAGTCAGGGAGCTTCTGAATGTGTCACCATTAGGTAAGCACAACTTGAGATATGAAGACAGAATTTCAGTTCTTTCAGGATAAAAACAGGTTACCAAATGTAATAATATGTATTGGAATCTTATGAAGACTGACAAAACAAAAGCTCCTCATATTTGGAAACAATAAGAAATCAGCTGACTCCCGTTTCTGTTTGAAGCAAGAATTATGACACAAAAAGGCAAATCTAGCTTAATTTTGAAAAGCTAGGGCTCCTTCAACACGATGACATCTTCATCTACCTCTAGAGTAGCTTTGGGGACTTGATGTCAAGATAAAGCCAAAACCACCTTAGATGTCAAGAACAAGAATCTACACACAAATGGCTGTGTGGGCATGATAGATCCTAATTGAAGTGTATTTTACTGCCGTTGTTCACGGAGCAGTATCTCACAGTGCCTTACACTTCGTAAGAGACAACTAATTTACATATTAACATAATTTATTAAGAAAGAGTTTAATTTGTTCCTGGTATTCTCTGGTTTTTCTTTGTAGTTCCTTTTAAAAGGTGGCATGTGAGCCTATACATTATATTAGAACAATAAACAAACAAAAAAAAACCAGCTGCATTGCTTTCCTTTGTCAATAAATGTGGAATATATGGTTATTTATATCTCTAAGGAATGCTGCTATAAATGATCATAGTTCCAAATCTAGAAACATAGGATAGAGCCAATAGATAAGTCAAATTATATAGCATTTACTCATGGGAAAGAGATAATTTTATAATAAATTGAGTTTATAATCTATTAATAGTAATGGAAGAACAAACTCACTATTATATATTTTTCACCCCCTGGGATTTATGGTTTGAGAGTTAGTCTTCCTTGTCCACTTTATTGGGTTTAGAATCATGACAATGCTCCTCTGGTCATGTGTGTAAGAGCTCTCCAGAGAAGTTAAACNGAGGAGAGAAGATCAAGCCTAATAATGATTTGTACCATACCATGGCCTGGGATCGCAGACTGCATAAAACTAAAACTGCAAGACAATTGAGTGCTAATGTTCCACATCGGCTTCCTGACTGCTAATGGAAGTAACCAATCTCATGTTCCAGACACCAAGCCTTCCCTGCCTCAATGTATTCTTCTGTCTGTGAGCCTTTAAAATCCTTTCCTTCCTTCAGTGGCTCTCATCAGGCACTTCGTCTCATCAGTGAGAAAAGTAATAAATATTTTTAGANTATTTTTGCAATAATTATAAACATTTTGGCCTATAAATTTTTATATNAAAATTTATCATATAAAATCAACCAGATAATCATAGATTTTATANGAGTGCATATTCTCATGATACAGTGCTAAGAGAACTGGACCTAGAACACAGAATACATGTGGTTTCAAAGGCATTTACCTTTATCCTATATTGTCACCTTTCTAAAATATGAACAAACTATTTTTAATAAACTAGGGTGCCTATAACAGAACTGCATGCTTATACTAGGTCAACTAGCTGCAGTTTTAAACTTTTGAATTACAGTGTGTACTTTAAGAAAATACAAAGAAAAAAAAATCCCAAAATTTCAATGTGGTACTTGGGAAAGTCACATTAGACTTTAGGAAATTAATATCTTGCCTCAGACAATGATGCTTAGAGAAATGACTTTACACAATTGCCTAAAAACTTGTGTACAGGGCAAGATGNATTATACCTATAATCTCACTACTTTGCATACTGAGATGAGAGGATTGCTATCAATACAAGGACATTCTTGGATAGATAAACTTTATTACAAGAATAAAATAAAATTAATGTAAAATAGAATAAGTTAAAAGCACATGCTTGTCATAGTTTGTNAAGATGGTGAGCCAGAGACCATTATGTTTCTAATTTATTTTTGATTTTTATTAATATAGTGTGTGANGAAAATGAGAGAAGTAAGCAAAGTTTTCAGTGCTTTATGAATCAATAATANATGTAATGCTGCAGTCATGGGTATGGCTGTGGCTGTGGCTTCAATGTGAGCATGAGTGTGAAGGAACATGAAGAGGTGGCTGCTATTTGTGGATAATTCTCCCTCCTACACTCAGAAAAACAGCTTTGAAGGTACCGTGACTTTGAGCAGCCCAAGAAAGCTGAAGACTGAAGGGCCTAACAATTTGACCCTTGCTCCACTGTTTGTCACTAGGTGCATTTGATTTTTTTCTGGTACTGTTTATTCTTTTGATACTTTGACCAAGTAGGTAAATCAAAGTTTGTTCTGAAATGAATATCTTCTTCAGGGAAGGAGACACTTGAGTCCAGTGAGGTGGAAGAAGACAGGCCAGGCCACAAGTCATCCTGGACAGCAGAGGNAAGAGAAACTTTCATCTATTAACTTCCAAGAAAATGAATTTGACTTTGTACTTGCAGTGACATAGGTAAAACCTGAAGAGTTTATTTAACATTTATGAANTTATTTTCCTTANATTTCTAAACTCATTTCTTTGTCTTTCTTCTTATTGATAAAATATTTTAGAAGGATATTATTTTGAATATTTTAAGTTGTTCAACAAATGCAAACTCAAGATTTTGTTTACTAAAATATAAAGGCACAGTTTTGAATTTATGTAAACTAGAAACTAATATTACAGTTGATATGAAAATAAAAACATCATTTAATAATGAGTAAGAAACAAACAGAACATTGCCCAGTTTGTTTTTTGAGGCCATGGTTATCATGATAGCTAGGCCACTGAAGAAAGACAATTACAGACAAACTTCCTTGTGAACATAGATACAAAATTCTCAATATAATACTTGCAAAATAAACCCAAGAACATATCAAAGAGATCATGGACCATAATCATAACAAGGTTCATCCCAAGAATGCAGGATGGTTCAACAT
>LZPO01009190.1:0-19645 GCA_001675575.1 Neotoma lepida
AAGCCACACATACAATGAGATGCTCTCAAGTTTTGCAGTCATTTCTCTGGATCTAGGTATTAAATGTATCAATATTGAAATTTTACTTTTAATTTATTTTATAATTAATTTTTATATCATTTGTATTTAAATGTGTAGGAAAATTGTGATAAAAACCTTTTTCAAAATTTCTTGTTTTAAAAAGTACAAGCTCTTTGTAAGAAACGAACATATTAGATCAAAATGGCCAAAAAAATACATCACTGAAAAATGGAAATAATTTTTCTGAAGGAACTGATTATTACAGGTCTCTGTATGGATTTCTAATTTAACGGCAACTAATAATATCTAAGTGATAAAAGACGTTATTTGAGGAATGAAAATCAGTGACAGAAATGCTACTTTTGTTCTAATTTAAGCCTCTCATATCCTTCTCCAAGCAGTTTTAATTATGATGCTTAGATACTGCAAGTTTTATATGAGCTTCTTAATGATTTCAGTCAAGTTCAGTTTTTAACAATCTACTGCNACCTACATTAATTATGAGTATACTTACTGGAGGTTGTTGTGGAATCAAATGTGTGGGAGTGAGAAAATATTAGGCTGTTGAGAATGATAACCATAATCACTGGTTACTTATCCCAGAGAGTCCTTTGGGCAGCTGAACATGATATCCACACTTTCAGGAGATTTAGTTGGAACTTCTGAATATTTCCCCACCTTGTAGGACATCTTAGAGACTCTGGTCACAATAGAAATTGCCACCTCTTGAGAGGCAGTTTCTCCAAGAGGACATTTAAGTTGTTCACTTGGTTGCTAAAGCATAAAATGGACAGTTATAAGGTTTTCTCTCTCTTTTGTTTCATAAGAAGAAATAGCGTCAGGTTGGTGAAGTTTCACCCATAAATCCTGGTCCCTGTCTGCAGATGTAAACACCTGTCTATTGTCCCTAATACACCATTTAAAGGGGTCAAGTATACAGGGGATGGATTTACTTTAATATCTTTTTTTCTTTCAAATACCCTTTTTGTTTTAATTTTCTTTTTAATGAGGCATTAAAACACTCTGTATTATGCAACACTTATTAATCCTTTGGAATTTGGAGGTACTGACACATGTCCCTTTACCCTTGACTTATTCCACTCTCAATGGAGTTTTAAGTGAAAAGAAATTTATTGAAAGATGTAAAGTGGCAGTCAAGTTGGGTTGAAAATCAAGGCTAACAATGTTGAGTTTAATATAAATGGTCATATGTATGAATCTGAGGTCAGAATGTTCAGATATCTTTGATTAATCCTGGGACAACCACCACAATTCCTCATAATAGCATGGCTAATGATCCATTGCTAAAATATGGGACATAGCCAGTAAAGCCACTCCAATCTGTGAGCACTTGTTTAATCATACTGTGTGATCTGCTTTGCTTTAAGAATTATGGAATTCTGACAAAGGCGGAAACAGTAAAGAATAGTATAATCCCATTGTGAGATGTAGTCATTTCTATTGGCAGAGGATTGACTTCTCTACCAAAGGACACAAATATCCCAGATGTGTAAGTCTTACATTAAAATCACATAGTATTATCACACAACCCACACATGCAAATTCCTGAATACTGGATTAATTTTAGATTAACTAAATAGTGTAATAAAGTATAANTGTAAATAATTATCGAGTTATATTTCTTAGGGAATACTATCATGAAAACATATATATGTGTTCAGTGTGCAGAATATTTTATTCCAGATATTTTTGATGTTTGGTTTGTAGAATCTCTGGCAGAGTCCACACACAAGATGCTGATTTCATCAGAGTTCTGTCAGTCTCAAGATATGGCCATTTATAGAAAGAGTACATTTGAAGTGTGAGAATCCAAATACTATAAAGAATTTAGTAGCATTTGCAGCATGTTCTTTAGCAAATTAAGATGTGAAGACGCAATGAAATATGAATATGATTTGATATTCTTTGTATTCAAACAGAAGCTCTTTAGTGGTTATTTTTTCTATGTCCATTTTGTATTGCTTAGAAGCCTACAGAATGCTACTGAAACCAAAATATATGTTGCATATTTACAAGGAAACTTGCTCTACTATCTTCTATAATTTTAGCAGTTAAGAAATGATTCTTGAGTATACCAACACCATGGAATAACCATAGGATAAAAATTCACAGATATCAGAAAAACCTTTATTTTCTGTGAATTGACCTTTGCTGTGGAATGTCTGCCTAAGTATATTTTCAGGGGTTTGCATATCTAGGCCAAATACACAAAACAATCCTGCAAATAACATAGTCTACTGAAAATGAGAAATTAATTTGTAGAACGCAATGAGAAATCTTAAATGTTTTTCAGAGTTTAGTGTTTATTACATAGGAAAAATATATTCTCCTGTGGGATTTGCATGATCAGGTTTCCCACCAAAATAAAGTTCTACAACGCTGTCCTATACACTATAGTAAATGAGCATTCATGGGAGGGGCACAGGCACCAAATGGTGTCTAGCATTTGAATGGAAATGTATGAGATGATATTTACTGACTGTAGCCAGTGATTCTTTACCCCTTACAGTGAACATCATAGCCTTGTACAATGAGTTCTTGCCTTATACATTGCATACCACTCAATATATACTCTATTATATCCATATTGATGTAACCTGCTTATAGTTACAGGTACAAACAGCTCCACCAGTGACAAAAGAAGATGAAATATTGAACACAGTTTAATGTGTATTTGCACTCAATTCCAATAAAAGATTTATTTCAGTGGCTATAAGTGTTGTCTGTGGCTTTTCTTCTATAATGTTTGATATGATATCTACTATTAAAATTAAGTACTTTGTTTGGTGAAGTTGATATTGTCAACAAACTATTTTGAGATGTCAGTTAAAAGAGTTGCATGTTCAGAATTCTGTATTTCCAAATCTCTCTATCACACATGTAGAAAAATTAGAGTGAAGACATTAAAATTCCATTTAAAATGTGATTGAGAACAATAATGACTTGAAATAGTACAGTAGAGTATCATTTTCAAAAGAAGCTTCTTTTTAAACCAGATAGAGACCATTACAGAAAGGCAGAGCTCTCTAAAATGCAGAGAAAAACTGACAATGGACAGTTCAACCACAACTGATACATCTACAACATATCCCCTATACCTAAGCATCATGGGACACCATAGAAGAGGGGACAGAATGATGCGAAGATCCAGAGGACCAAGATGTCTGCTGCAAGATTGTGTCTCCTAGATATTACAAGGAAGCAACAACCTTGAAATGAATATTGTCACCTAAACAAGACCTGCAAAAACACTAGTTGGCATGCCGATAAGGATGGGACAATCCCACACAGCCCCTCTTCTACATGAAGCTAAAGGCAATTAATGACTGCTATTAGGAAGAAGTGGGAAAGAGGTGAAAAGGATCTCAAGAGAACCTGAGAGAGGAATTTGCTGTACTTAAATCAACACCTTAAGGCTTTGTAAGGGACTGGAGAGAGTTTCCCTGTTCGAAGAATTGCTGGTCTTACAAAGTCCCTTGTTTCAGTTCCTGCATCACCGTGGCAGCTCACAGTGTTTGTTACTCCAGTTCTACTAATTCCAAGGCCCTCTTCTAGCCTACTCGGGCATTATACATGCATGGTGCACACGTATACATACAAGCAAAACATTCATACCCATAATATATAAAATACTTCTTTGAAATAGCTTGCCAGTGTGTGAACCTAATGCAGCCTCAGATCAGGAGGTCTTTATGGGTTTACTAGACTCCAGTTTGGAAAATGTGGAGAGAGTTAATATCTTAAAAATTAAAATTTAATAAATTTACTTGGATTGTCATATTATTTAATAATCCTTGCATTCTATTTCTCATATTTTTATTTAACTGAGATTTTTCTCTTAATTAAAAAAACCTATTAAATCAGATANATTCTAATTCTATTTGACTTATGACAATGAAATTAATACTGTACCCCGGAAACCATTGTGGAAATATAGCAATAATAGAATGGATAAAATGTTTAAGAAGATGTCACAGACATTTCTTTGTTCAACACATGCTTAAATTAAAGATTTATTAAATTAGCAATATAGGTTTGCTAAAGTGAACAGCTATATATTCTAAAATATTAAATTAAACTTATATATCAACAGTGGCTCTAGTAGTAGAGTCAAACAGGCAACAAACCCTGGTTTGGAGAATTAGTAATTTTAACTTTCAAATTATAGATTTTTTATGCAGGTGGTCATCATATAAACTGAGTAAATAATTTAAAGTTATTAGTGGATTTATAATTTTGTGGCAGCAAAATTTACTTGAACACACTTTTTTTCCTTTATTCTTTGTCTTACCTTTCCAGACAAGAATTTAATACTAAAATAAACCACTACAGAGGTGCACTATCCCATCATCACTCACAATTATCTGTTTCTCTTTCTTTCTGTTTACTTTCATATTTTCTGGAACAACCTGGGGATATATAAACTATCTCATGAAGGGGTCCCTGTGCTATAGGAGATGAAATGGAACATTCTGTCACCTGTTTCTAGAATGATTTAGGCCCTCATGGCTAGACAAATGAATGGATAGGCCATGCAGTATAGTTTTAAAGAAACAATATAAGAAGATAGAATGGATATAAGTTCTCAGTCTGAGCATTGAAGGNCATATCTTTCAAATCTAAAAGAATGTAATATGTTTGACAAGTCCTCTTAATACAGAATTATTCCAGTTGATAATTTTCTTTATTCCAAAAATAGAACATGCACAAGATCTGTACAAGCCCAAGCCAAATCAAACTCTAGCATGGAGAAGGAAGTTAGGCACTAACTTCCACCCCACAAGTGGAGAAGCTACTGAAAATTGACGGCTGTTTAGAGGAGGAGAGTCAGTTTTCACTGGAGTGTGACCCCTAATGAGTTGAGAATACTTTAGTGGAAGGCCTCACACTCAAGATCAGTTGGGCAATACAAATTTGTCTTGATAAGTGTTAATAAAAAATATGGACACAGTCGTGTGCGTAGGGAAAGAAGAAGTATGTGTAAGAGTTTTAGAAGGGGGATGAACATGATCAAAACACATGACATTCTCAAGTAATAAAAACAGTTTTAAATAGTACCTTATTTATACACAAATAGAACTTTCCACCCTTATCTCAGTCCTTTATATTGTACATTTATATTTTATATATATACCTTTATATTGTATATATGTACATTCTTATATACTCCAAAAAATATTAGATAAGATAGACAGGCCTGGTGACATTGCTCTGTGGTTAAGAGCATTTACTTCTCTTCCAGAGGACCCAAGTTTGGTTTCCAGCAACTATATTGGCAATCATGAAGGGTATCTTTCAAGGGTATCTGTGACCATATGACCTGGGTACAAAAATCATGCAACTAAGCACACAAAAACATAATTGCAAACCACAAATGAATATTTATAAAAAGAAATATTAAGTAGAAGTAGACAAACAGGGTTAAAAATAAAACTTAGGACAAGCATAGTTGGACTAATTTTATCACTGGTGTTTGTTTCCCAGATGATGTCTGAATGATTGAAGACACTCTCATACCCATATGCTGTGGATGCAGTTAGGTAAAGTAGGGTATAATAGAGTGAATATGAAGTAACTACATTCAAGAACTTTGGGATTATTTTTATTTTTAAATCTCTAATACAAGACCACACTTTTCAACCACCCACTCATTTGTTATAGAGTTATATAATATACATATTATATAATATATATATATAGTATATATATTTGTTATATAATTTCTTTTTTCTGGGGGGGCAGACTTGGTATAAAACATAATCTGAACTTAATTTTTTCTAACTCATTCATATATGAAAAGTTTCATATAAGACTAATGTTGATGGCTTATATTTTTAAGTATAAATCTCATAACAATTAATCATTGTTAACTATGTGCTTTTGAGAATAACGGGGGACCATTTGGACAGAAACTCTAGCATTGATTTCATTAAAAACCAAGAAGAAAACAAGAGAGACAATGTAAAAATACTTTAAGATATAATGACTAAATATTAAGTAAAAAATAAATCGACTCAAAAGGTTATATTTACAAATATATGTATATGCAAATACATATATGCATGCAGTAACAATTACTGAAAAAAAGAGGCCATGAATTTGAAGGAGAGCAGGAAGGGGTATATGGGAGCATTTGGAGGGAGGATTGGGAAGGGAGAAATGTTGTAATTAAGTTATAATCTCAAAAATAAACAAAGCTAAAGAGAAAAACAATGAATCATTCATTTAAGTATTGAGTCAGAACTGATAAAAATTTANGCTATTTTTTGTGAAACATCACATCTGAAAATGCAAAATCCAAAACTACCAAAACAAAGCCAAACATGAGGTACAACCTGATGGAGAAATGGGTGGATTATTCCCTTTCTAATGTAAAATACACACACACACACACACACACACACACACACACACACACACACGTATACACAGAAGCAGGATAATACAATGTTCTAAATGAAATATTGTCATTTCAGAATAATGTACTTTAGAAAAATATCATTCAAAAATGAATATTAAATCATTTTCTCCATTTGACAATAAAACCCAAAGAGAATCTGACACCATAAGAATGTTTCTAAATGAAATATGAACAGGTTTTAATCTCATTAGAATGAAAGATCAGAGATAGTTAAATATGGAAGATGAGCAATACATGATGTACTAGTTAGCTTCAGCTGTCAATTTGATACATCACAGAGCTATTCTTGAGAAGTCTTAATTGGGGGACTTCCCATATCTGACTGGCCTGTCAAAGTGGTTATGAGAGTTTGGCTTGGTTAGTAATTGGTGTGGGGGCCCTGACCCACTGTGAAAAGAATCATAGGCAGGTAGGCCAGGGCTAAGTAAGTATAAGAAAGAAGAAAGGCAGCTGAGTATCAGCAAACCAGCAAGCCAGCGAACAGTATCTTCCAGTGGTTCTGCTTTGAGTTCTTGCTATTGCTCCCACCTTGACTTTCTCAATGATTATAACCTTAAAGATGTTTAAGCCAAATAATCCTTTACTTCCTCTAAGTTGCTTTTGGTCAGAGTGTTTCATCATGGCAGCAGAAAGAAAACTAAAGAAAAGGAACAAGAGGAAAACAAAGAGAAAGGAATTGGTATAAATATATCAGAGAGAACATTAGATTGAATCTAGTGTTTGAGGGTTATGGTTAATTTCTATTAGTGTGAAATTATTCAAAGNCTGCACTGGAATTTATGCAATGTTTCTATATATAGTTGACACTTCTTTTCTAATTTAGTTATTTTACTGGTTCTGAACAAGAATTTTTTTTTTTCTGACAAGAAAGTACAATGTGAAATCTTTAAACCCTGATGTTATCTATTCTCACAAACTCTTGTCTTTATAATTAACACAGGTTTAAATATAAAATGTCAGAATCATAGCATTATTACAATGTATCAAAATAGATTGTGGGATGCATGCCTGTGGTAATATTTTAATTGTGCTCTAACAAATAAAACTTATCTGGCGATCAGAGGACAGAGCCAGCCACTAGATTAGACATAGAGGCCAGACAGTGGTGGCACACACCTTTAATCCCAGCACTGAGATCTCCTGCCTTTGCTTGGGAAGCACATGGCTTTTATTCAAGGAAGTGATGGCAGGAAGCAGAAAGGTATGTAAAGCGAGAGGACCAGGAACTAGAGGCTTTTGAGCAATTCAGCTGAGATTCATTCGGATGAGGACTGAGAGGCTTTTAGTCTGAGGAAACAAGATCAGCTGAGGAGTTGATGAGGCAAGGTTAGCTGTGGCTTGTTCTGTTTCTCTGATATTTCAGTTTTCACCCCAATATCAGCTCCAGGTTTTTTATTAATAAGACCTTTTAAGATTCGTGTTACACATGCCCAAATGCAGCATGCTGAGTACAGAAGATTTACACCAAAACTATACGTTTTTCCTAAGCCAGAGAANCCTGAGAAACTCCTCACTTTTATTCTTGTAACTTCAGACTTACTTTTAAACTTAGATTTACCTTTCAGGAAATGACAGCCAGATAAACCTAGCCTTAGAATCTGCCTTTTCTGCTTTACAAATATCCCAGGGTCTTTAACCATCATGTGCTCTGCATACATGCTTCAAGCAAAACCTTGTAATTCCCTCTTGTAGAGAAAGGAGATTAAGACTTTAAAGCCATAGTGGATACAAACAAACAAACAAACAAAAATTGGACCAAGGAAAATAAAAACATTTATTCTAATTCTTTTGAAGTTGGCTTGGTATACCATAGGGTTCATTTTTATATTAATAAGAAATCATAGTGGTAATTCAATTGTTTTAGAACTTATTTTATTTCAGTCTTTATCTTCCAATCGGTCAAGTATGAATAATAAAATATCTGCATAGATTAAATATTAAAAATAAAATCAGCAGAATTATGCTGGGTGTTCACATTTGGAAGGACAGAGGCAGGCTGCAGCCATGAGAAGCCTCTTCAGCAGAGACTAACTAGATGAAAGCAATCTTGAGTTTCATGGCCTACAGAAGGTTGAGATAGAAACTTTTATTTAAGCCATACAGTATGTGGCATGTTTTATGTAAGCCATAGTCACAAAGATAGCATCCTTTCTTAGCATATGTTTATCCTTTGGTGTTCATAAGTCCACCCATTGTGGTTCTGTGCACAGTGCTGGTCATGTCATGTTTATATCATATTGAGGATCACCTAAGGTGAGTTAAGGTACAGCATCCTATTCTGAGCTCTGTTGCTCTTCTTTACACATATGAGTTGGAAATAAACTGGACTTTGCTTTTCTGCAAGACTATTTTGTCATGCCTAAAATCAAAATCCTTAAAAATCCCACAAAAGTAGATTAAGCTAAGAATTTTAAACTAGCAATAAAGATAACTGAGCCACCAATACAGAATGACTGAAATGGTTTTNTTTATTACATTCTTCCTTATGTCTTTCTGTAGGGTTTTATTTGTCACGTTTCATGTTTGACATAGATTGCAAAATTATAATTCTTTATTTTAAATAATTAATGTTTAAATGATTAACCAAAATATACTATATATTTCACCTTTAAGAAATATTTTTACTGGTTTTCCAGCAAATAATTTATGTGGCCAAGAAATTCTGATATAATTACATAATATCTACTTTGATATAAACACATACTTTTTGGCAATTTTACAAAATAGTTAAGTTGATTCTTTATTGTTAGCATGTGTTTGTTGTTTCCATATTCATGTTATTTAATTTGTTTCATGAGTTTTTGAATATAATAAATACTTCAATTTATTTTCACTTTGCATTTTTCTTTTTCTTCTTTGTCAGTTTGATTATTTCTTGTTTTTCTTGCTCAACATTTAAATTTCTTCTTCTCTTTCCTCTCTAGTTCTAGTATTCTTTAAATATTTACTTCATTTTCTTTGTTCTATTTTATCTTTGATATCTCACATCTGCTGTTTATGTAGCTGTTAAATTATTAAAATTTTTCATATGTCTTTTTGCAAATTGATTTCTTCTCATGAAAGCCAAGTTTAGCATATTAATGACTTTGGCATTAATTTTCAGCATGCTAATGAGTAGGAATGATTAGTGAACTTTGCCTTTGGTAACATTTTTCTTCTGCAGCAGTTTTATATAATGAAATGTTTCTTTTATTTTCTTAAAGCTTAACATGTATTTTGTACAAAGGTGTTACCTTTAAGTCTTATAATTTTTCTACTTACAGATTTTCCTAAAAACATAAGACCGAGTAAAGGGCACCAACAATGTCTTTTAATAAGGAGTTGAATGTTTTATAGGTTTGTAATAAAATAGGAGGCCAGTGACTAAAATTAAAGGTAAGATGTTTTTCAAATAGCAAATCTTATGTACAGTGGTAACACTGTTTTCTGCTACTTCAATAGTCTCTGCTAGGCAAAAGAAAACAGGAAATTTCACTGTCATTTATTGGAGGCAATTGGTTTGAGTGTCTCCAATCCCAGATGCCACAAAAACTTATAAGTTAAGAAGTTTAACAAACTCACAAACTAATAATAATATAGGCTCCCCCAAAACACAGTTATTGTGGTTTTAATGATCTAGGTTTGCGGGAGAATTTTTTAGCAATAATAATTTGGAGAAAGGGTGCTATTATGCTTTCATTATTTTTTTCCTGGTTAAATATCAAGTAAGATGAAATATAAATATATTGATCTTCTTTCTATGGATTGTAAATCTAGGAAGTTTATAGGAGCTAATACACAGGTTAGTTTGGAAAGTCCCATCTGTATNTCCTAAAGTCCTGGCTGGTATCATAACCATCATAAGGGTGATAGTATTTCTGGTGTATTGCTTGCTTTTGAAACTTCCTGGTTCCATGTTGTTGCTGGGAGAGGACATTCACTACAAATTTAACAATTTAGGCTGCTGGCTATATCGAGAGAGAAAAAGGAAAACATGGAAAGTTTGCTGTGAGTTCTTCCAATACTAAGAGTCCTTACAGATAGCTTGGTGGTTTCCTCCACTGGCAAACATCTAAGTTTCCTGATGTGTGGGTGTGGGTAAATCTAGAATTACCAGGGCTTACATGTACTATAAGTTTGCCTTTCCAAAAACGCCTCCCACAGGAGTATGCTCTATCAACTGTGTGTTCCCTTTTAAATATGGGAACTAGCAAAAGCCTCACATGTTATCTGGAAGTATTCTTTAGTACAAAATTGTGTATTTGCCAGTGTCTAGCAAGGTGAAAGTCTTCACTGCCCATTTCCTAACACTTACACTGCATAACTATTACATTAAAGAAACTCATATACAGTGCAACACTAGGGATAAATCCGGATGACATGCAGAATCATTTGGTCCAGTAATTGATAGAAAAAGTATTATCATCTTTCCTTCAACTTTTCCTTTTTGTCATTAGTATGGCTTTTAAATTATGCAAAATGTCATACACCAATCATTAACTCTCCAAGGTACCAACCAAGCATTAGGAACATTAGGAAAAGTGATCATGAAAAAAGGAATGTACAAAGAGGTCAGAATAGACACAAGTGGTGCATAGCTTAGCTCGATCTATAGGTGGAATGCCTTTGTAATTGTGCACCAAATTCGCCTTAATGTGATACTTTACACTAATGGTTTATATATAGTGAATCATCCTTTTCTAGGAGGAAGTAGTCCCATTTTATTGTAGGGGATGATCTTTTAAACGAACTGACACATTCATTTGCCAGTATTTTGTTCTAGATATTTGTTTTCATGTCAATTGTGAATAACTGACAACTAAGGCAATTGTTGCCTACACTCTAGGTAATTCTTTTCTACACTAATGTGACATACTTCTGAGTTCAGCAATGAATATAAATTTGCTATGTACTTCCAGGAAATGACCCGTTGGTACATGGAATATTTTTTATTTATTCAGGAAGTGTTTAAGGCATGTATTTTACTGAGCATAGAATCCAATTGTGTTCAGAAAGTAAAATAAATATTCTATTCTTAAGTAAGTGTGCATTAAGTNCATCAATACAACGTTCTTTAGAAATACAGTCTACAAATGGTTCAACATCAAGATAAATGAAAAGAGAATAAAAACATTATCTCTCATCCAGCATGAGGGACAAGAATAGACTCTAATAAATAGATATTATACCATTTTAATTCTGGCTTGGGGTATATGTGCTATTTTCTCCTTGAGTTTCAGGCATATATATTGCATGAACTTTAATAAGTACATACATGTTAAATGATTGNTGACTATTTAGAATTATTAGAATTTAAACTTAAACCATTTTTGGTCAAAATAATATGGGTAGTAATTATAATTATTTTTAAAAATTTAGAATGATCTGCTTTTTACAATAACCCTATGGTGTTCATCTCATTAGTATTAATTGTATTTAAAGTAAAAAAATTGAGAATTGAGAACAGAGTTATATTTAACACAACAAAAGCCTAAGACATCTTACTTCATAAAATATATTTGTTATTTAAATTATTTCATTGATTTTGAGAAATGTCTATTTTAATGGCATTTCTGAATTCATTATGTAAAAGTAACTTGGAAATGAAGCATCGCTGCATGAATATCATGAATCATCATTCTTCATCTTTGATAGAAACAATTGGCACACAAAGATGTTGAAAATAAAAATTTACCATGGGCTGCATATAAGAGATCTTTTATAAATTTTGAAATGTCATTTTGACGCTGATGTATTTGTGCATATAATATTAACTAATACTTTAAAATAGACCATTAATCATAGATCATATAAAAACAGTCTTATCCACTGGGTTAATAACTTTAGCTTGTATACTGTAGTTATTTTAGTAGGTCCCATATATTTTTGCTTGAAAAATGATCCTGATTGATATTCAATTGTACATATTTATTAAATTCACAGTGATATTATAATCCATATATTCATTTTGGAATAATCACTTAGCTATGATTAGCATATGTACCCTCCTAACCTTGTTGTCAATTTTTATTGTGAGTGTATTAAAATTCTCTTTAGCTATTAGAAAATAGACTATGCAAAACTGTTACCTATAGTCATTCTACAGTTTGATAGTACTCAGGAGTTTATTACTCCTTCTTAACTATAAAATTATGTACATTGTTGATGAGCACATTATATTAGTTCAATTAGTATAAAATATAAATTATTTAATTTAGCTTAGCCTACATTCCATTGTATCTTCAAAAACATCAAATCTAAAACACTAACTATCTCAAATTTAAATACCACCCAAGTTANTTTTATTTCAAAAGGATATTTTGCAGAAATAAAAATGTAAATACTTAAATTTTTCCATAGAGGGTCATTTTATCCTTTCCCTTGGCTCCCACAACATGCATAGAACTATATCAGAATCACTAAGAAAGACAAGAAAATATTTTATAATAAAGAGTGAATTAGGGTGAGAAAGTTTTTCTTTATTGATTCAATTTTAATAAAAATAGCTTATGGTAAATGCAGCTGGAATGCCTCAATAACATTTATATTCATCACTGAAAAGGATAATCATATTTGTGAAAGGCATACTCAGTTGATACATTTATAAATGTTAGCTTCTGGGTGCATTTGCAAGGAAAAAAATCACTTTCCTGATACAAAAATGAAACTGAGATCAAAAGCCTTAGCAAAGGTTTCACAGCTAGGAAGTAGCAGAATGTGGGACTCTAGTCTACCAGCCTAGGGCTTGTGAGTTACAGCATGACACCTTGATGTTAAGTTATGAATAAGATCAAAGTGTGCAAGGGGACACCACACTTGCAGTTCATCCCTCTTACTAATTTTAGTCATTGATTTGATCCTGTTGAACATATACTCTGCTAGCTTTCATATTAGTGTAATCAAGATCTCTTCAGAGTTCTCCAGGAGCTTATTAGAATAGTAGATCAACAAAGGAGTTGATGCTTGTGGACTTTATATAAAGTAACCTTTCATGATTCCATAATAAAAGTTAAAGTAGTTGTGTTATTTAATTATGAAATATGTAACCTCATCTTAGCTTTAGCTGTCAAACAAGCCTTAAAGCTGACACTTCAATTGAGTTTACCCAAGGGCTCAGAGGCTTGGAGAGTTTAACACAGGCAGCTATCAAAGCACAGACATCACTGCAGTCTCTCCATACCTAATTACAACAAGTGAACATTTCCTCTGGAGAGAGACCACTTTCATTCCAAATCTGACAGGTAGAAATTAGTTGCCTAATGGAATGCAATCGTTCTGCAAATTGAAGGAATTAAGTGTGCTTTTTTTAATTTAAACTCCCTCTAAATTAGATTTTAATTTGGTCTAAATGTGAAGAGGTTGATGGCATGAAGCCGTTTAGGTGGGACCAGAGCCAATTATTTTTTATTTCCTTATTCCAGATATAGTTTGCCCCCTTTATCATCATCAACCTTGATGGGGCAGAAAAATTCCCATTCCTTAATCAAGAGAAGTTTTTGTGGGAGGACTGTGTCAATGTGGAGTCCTGATAAGCCAGTTGTTTCTTTTATAACTCCATTTGCTAATGATGGACATTGAAAGTTGAACAAAGACTCTTTTTAAGTGTATGGTCCTGTTTGCTTTTAACAAATATTGTTGAAAGTAAGCAGGGAATGAAACATGAACATATCAGGGGTAGAAAATGATAAGGAGTGATCATGTAGGTGGTGCTGTTTCAAATATAAAGTGATCGTTTTCATCAGTGAAGTACAGCTACTGGGATCAATAAGATTGTCACTATAATAAGTGACAAACTAGTAAATCAAAGCAACTCGTAGATAACTGAGTTTTATCTAAGTTCATCAACAAATATCAATAGATTAATAGTATGGCTAATGGTGTTCTAAGGCAGTGCTTGGATATGAATTGAGAACTTCAGCAGTTACTCAAGACAGATACACAGAACAGTTGTATTTAAAGGCATGTCACATTGAACCCTAGATAGAAGCATCTTTACTGACTTTGTTTTAAAATGTTCATGTAGAAATGTAAAATAATTTAGAGGACATGATGGTGAAACCCTATATTTCACATTTAGAGGGAAGAAACAAAAATGTATGTTTGTGGTAAATTGGGACTACAAATATTGAGACCCCAAACAGCTAATATTCTAGAGTTAGGTTTTCTTTCAAAACAAAATAAACAAGCAAGAAATAGCAGATAATTATATAACAGCAGTTAAGTCATTAAATATATCAAAATATGCAGATACAATAAAGG
Organism: Neotoma lepida; assembly: GCA_001675575.1. Classification (NCBI taxonomy): domain Eukaryota; kingdom Metazoa; phylum Chordata; class Mammalia; order Rodentia; family Cricetidae; genus Neotoma; species Neotoma lepida. Next base: position 14,702 of record LZPO01009190.1, read on the forward strand.
TAATGTTATTTTATATCACTACTGAGAAGTGGAGTTCAAATGGTGGAAGAGAAGGTATTTTCCATTAGTTTGTGTGAGATGGGTAGAAGTGTTGCACAAGGGCCTAGGGAGATGATTCAGTAACTGAAAGTTATTCTCCTTCAGGGGACCTGCATTTGGTTTCTAGNGCACACATGGCAGCTTACAATCACCTATAACGTCAGCTCCAGAGATCTTAGAATCTCCACTAGCTACTGCAGACATGTGGTGCACATAAAATCACACAGGNACACATGCATACACATAAAATAATAAATAAAAATATTGAATAGATACAGATCACAAAATAAATTCTTCTGGAAAATAGGGTTGATAAAACATCCTTTAGCATTCAAATTAGAAAATTATACTATCTCATGAAAGGCCAGTCATTCCTTCTGCCCCTAAAGATCCAGAACTTGTCATTGATGGGTTACATATAATAATCAGAACACACTTTAGAAAGAAAAAAATATCTTTGATACTGAACATTAATACTGGCCTGCTGGAGGAGGTGGAGAATGAATTAGGTATAAGAAAACTTGGACTTCAACATAGGTCTCTGTTCAATAAGAGTTTCAATTAAACACGGGGAGATGACGTATAGCTCTATTAGTTATTTGGGGAGGAGTATTTGCTCGGACAAAGAAAATGCTGTTTCATTAAGATGATTAAAGATGGGAGAGTCAGGAAAAAGTTAACTAAAAAGTTTTATATACCTATGCACTCATATGTTTATTTATTTATTTGAATTATTATATTTACTTTAAAAGTATATTAAATTTCATTAGTATAGCTGAGGGAAATGTAAAACAAACCACAAAATTTTGTTATAAATCACGGTAGGCAGAGGTATTTGCATTAATTTCTTTCATGAAAGGATTTCAAATGCTGAGAATAATAGATTACTTCAAATATCAAATTTATCATATTGAAGAGTGTAAATGATTAAAAGGAATTTTAATCACTTAATTCAAGGAAGTTGATGAAATGCCAAGCACCTATACCTCATTCCTCCTGAGGATTTTAAGTAGGAAGTGCTAGTGAGTGTGTTATTTATATACAACTATGTGAACTGATGGGTATCTCAAANACTGAGAAATGAAGCCGAGATGTTGACATAAAAAATGTGTTTAACTGCACTCTTTTCTTTAAGGTCCCTAAGAGCTATGTGAATGAGATATATATGTCTGCCATAGTGCAGGGCTCCCCATCTTTGTCTACAACTTTATCTCCTTACACCTGATGAACTGTGAGNGAGAAAAGTGGCTTTCCCTGAGTCTCTGCACATACACAACATATCCTTTGCTTTCCTGTAGAAACATCCAAATTACAAGCAGCCCCTCCCCTCCAGACTGATTCAGAAGAGTCTGGTTTTCAGAGATCTAACGTATTGGCTCACAGAACATGACAATCCTAACCATGAAATAAACAAGATAATTAAAGATGTCTATGCTTTTTACTAAAACTGTTGTGATTTAAATCTGAAACGCTCCCGATTCTTTTGTGTATTTGAACACTGATCAGATGTTGATTCTGCTTTGGGAGGTTGAGGGACTTCCTGGACATGTGNTCTAGCTGGTAGCCATAGGGCTACTGAGGAGCAGGCCTTTATGACTCATAGTCTGGCTGTGCTTCCTGCTTACCAAGATGTGAGTATGTAATTCTGCAAAATTCCACTGGTGCTGATGGAGATGCTTGAATCTTCCATGGTAAACTGTTCCCTCTGATCCACCAGCTGAAACCACCCCTTCTTTAAGTTACTTCTGTTAAGTAATGACTACAGTGACAAGAAAATATCTAATACATCTGTTTAAGGAGAAAAGTTGGAATTCAAGTGAACAAAAAGTATATTCTGTGTTAGAGAATAACAACCTCTCAACTAATTTTTGAAGATTTAACCAGTTTAAATAGGAAAATCTCTTGAATGAAAATGAGTCTAGGTTTCTATAAGAAGGGACACTGTTTCACTTTGAAATTTTACTTAACATTTCTCTAATAATTATGCAAGTAGAGAGAGTTTTTTTAAAAATTTATTTAACCTGTAAAAATTTGACATTGGGGAAAAGGATGTCATCAGACATAGGTGATGTTGCTCTGTACTGATTCTGATTCAAGAGACCCAAACCTTCTTTGTGGTTCTCTGGTCATCCCAGGGCTTTTGGAGGCAGATGACTAGTGGAATTTTAGCACAAGTGCATAATACATTGGTATTATGACAGTGGTATGAGTGGACAAGCCAGTTAATTTTATGTTTATTTTCTCAGTTGTAGAATGCATGTTTGAAATAGACATCTGCAGTGCTTACCCAAACCATCATTCTGATTTCACAGTATTCAAACTGAGCCTATTTCTACCTACATATGAGAAAGGCCAGGTGGAAAACACCAGAATTTCTTACATAGACATTTAAACCTAAAGATGCACTATCACATTTTGGCGGGGGGCAGATACATTAATGCCACTAACAAAAATTTAAATGATATAACATTGGCTTGAAAGATGACATACCACATATCCATTTAATTATCTTNCTTGATTTTTANAAAAATCAAGGAAATATGGAGGATGATATTGAGTTATTATGACTTTAACTAATGGGGATTTCAATTGCAGCTGGTGTACTAGATATGGTTTCATTGTGTGAGATTAGTTAGGTATCTTCTGGTACCTTGTATGTAGGACTTGATACTGTCAATACAATATAAACAGAATAATGTATGCCAAGATAGGACTTGGGAATCTTCTCGACTGGAAAGATGGCCAAGAGCAAACTTCAATATTTCACTTATTTGTAGTTCCCTGCAGAAAGATGGGACATTTAATTAGTAGTTACTTAGCTGTGCTAAGTGAAGACTTTCTCTTCAGAATGTTAGTGCTGGTTCAGTGTTCTGTTTTGTGGAAGAGAATAAGTGTATTGGAAATAAAGAACCACAAGAGCAATCAAGTGGAAATCACACTTGATGGACCCACACATCTCTCATAAATATTGTTTGCATGGTCTTTGTTTTCAACTCATTCCTANAATAACAAGACAACTCAAATGACTAAAAATTATTCAGCTTTATAGGTAAATAGAGAACACCCTGGATGAAGTTATAGGAAAATATAAAAAAAATTCTGCTATCATCATAGCAAAATGAATTTTGTTCCTTCTTATGGTACTATATGAAGAAGATAATGCATGCTTATTTATTTTTAATTGTTAATCAGCCGAAAAGCTGAGCAATTTACATTTCCAATTGTTGAAATCATGAAGTTTTAAAATTTAAACCATTATAATATAAATTATACATGGCATTAATAGAAGCCATGGTTACATNTTAAACCATTCCTTTAGCTACACATACCATAGTCAATGAATGGATAATATTAATGAAAGAAAAAAGTTGCTACATAGTAAAATTAAGACATACAAGTTGGTATCTCAGAGACAAATTGTAAGAATTTTATTTGTATCATGAATACTCAGAGATTTTGCAATGAACAACTATCAACAGTTTAGGTGATTTTTGCCTATTTTAAAACTTTTAAAATTTACTAATCTTTCAGAATGTGCTCTCTCTTTCTCTCTCTCATCCCCCTCTCTTCTTTTTTATTCTCCCCAAAATTCACTATTTTGAATTAAGATCCTTCTAACCAAAAGTCATCAAAATATCACTGTTGAATTGGCTTTCTAGAGCTCCTCTAAATAGTAAGTGTTGGGGTTCATTGGTATCATAGCTGGGTGGGAATGTTGATGGGCAGAAGGTCCACACATTAAGAGTCATCACCATGACTGCCAAAACATGACCTGAACAAGGACAGAAAATAGATGTGATAAAGTGGATGGGGAAAGTCCACCTGGCCTCAACCCTACATGAAAAGCTACAGGCAACTAAAAAATGCTGAGAGCAGGAGAAATAGTCTTCCCCAAGGAAGAGCACACCAATTGGTTGTTCAATACCCAACAGTCAGCCCTGAAAACATACATACATGCAATATTATATAGACTATGCAGGATATATATATATATTGAATATTGAATATATATATATTGAATATTGATCCAATGAATTTGAAAGAGAACAGGAAGTTTATAGGGGTGATATAGAGGGAGTAAATAGAAAGGTAAAATTATGCATTATACTACAATCTCAAAATATGAAATAGTTAAAAATATTATAGTGTCATCCTCAGTATTTATAAATTATGCGCAATACAATACATTCACAAGTCTTAGGTTTATAGAGATGAACAATATAGCAAGAAAATATTGAAATAACTCCATTGTCCTATGACATACACTACAAAAAGTAAAGCATTGTGGAGGGCACAGCATAGACTCTTCTATAGTGATTGTAATATACCATGACCTGAAAATGACACGTTCAGACCCATAGCTTATTAATTTAAATTTTCCCTACTGTGTCTCCATAGATAATGTATATTGATGTTTACTTCATTCAGAAAAATGAGCAACTGAATAACAAAATATCAGAAATAACTTGTAATTAAACTTGTAATGGTGAAGGTGACATTTAACCAAGTTTCTGAGCACTCTGGATAGTGGGAACATATGCTGCTGCCATCCAGGATCTGTTTCCATAACAGCCTTTCTATTTTAGGTGCCATTTTCATTATATAGATATTTTCTCCATTTTATTTCTCAACTCCTTTTGAGAATTGTCCTTTATTAGACAATTGGGTGTTTTTGTTTCACACAATAGGATAGACTTCTTGCACACAGAAATATACTAGAGCTATTACAGTGGATTCTTTTACTAGTGACCACAAACATTCTTAAAGACTTTTAATAACTTAATATTAGTTGTCAATACTACTGATGTTTGCTTTATTTTTTATTATTTTATTTTTCTAAATAACATGCACAATTATTTACCTATTAAGGCATAATGAAAATTTCTAAAAATCAGTATTGAAATC
>LZPO01009191.1:14854-26754 GCA_001675575.1 Neotoma lepida
GAGTGCTGGGATTAAAGGCGTGTGCCACCACCGCCCGGCTTGGAGTTTTATAAAATATTACAAGAAAACTGACTGCAGGCTTTAGCTACAACTCCTCTTGAGTGAAAAAGACCATTTACTGCTTCTTTCACTGTTAAGGGCACAACTTTTTAAAAACTAGGCTGAGCCAGGCATTGTGGCACATGTCTTTAATCCCAGTGCNTGTGAGGTAGAGACGGGGATCTCTGAGTTCAATGCCAGCTTGGTCTATATAAGGACTTCTAGGACAGCCAGGGNTACACAGAGAGACCCTGTCTTGGAACTGGGTGGGTGAGATGGCTCAGCAGGTTCAGCACTGTATAAGTCTAATGACCCTGAGCTTGACCTCTGTAAACCATGTTCACTGTCATGATGAAACACCATGACCAGACAACTTATTAAAGAAAATTTATTTAGGCTTATGGTACCAGAGGGATGAGTCCACCATGGCAGGGAGACAGGCATGGCTTCTGAAGCAGCAAACTGAGGAGCTCACATCATGAGCAAACAGCGGAGAGCAAGCACTGAGAACAGTGTGAGGTTCTTAAACATCAAATCCCACCCCAAGTGACATACTTCCTCCAGCAAGGCCAAAGCTCCTAAACATACCCAAACAGTGCCACCAAGCAAGGATCATGTATTCGAACGTAAGCCTATAGGATAGGGGGTGGCATTCTCATTTAAACATCACACTATACATCACACATATGTAAAGGTGGAAGGAGAGAACTGACTCCACAGAATTGTCCTTTGACCTCCACAGAGTGGTACCTGCACCTACATACACACCACATCNCATAAGCACAATATTTAAAAATTTAAATATATATACTAGTGGGACTTAGAAAGCTTTCAGGATACCAAAATCTAAGAATGCTGAATTCTGGTCACCTGCAAAAATTAACTGTATGTATGTGTGTGTGTGTGTGTATGTACATATATATGTGTGTGTATATATATATGTGTGTGTGTATACACACTCACACACACACACACACACACACACACACACACACATATTTCCCTCAATTGAAGCTCAAACAAATTAATACCAAACCAAATCAAGGACAAGAAAGAGGGGAGGAGTGGGGGAGGAGCAAGAATATGGAATTTATTTCTACTTCCAAGACAGCAGACTAGGTTTTCTCTTTGTGGGCATCACACTGACTCAGGTAAGCTATCCTGGACAACTTTTGCCCACGTTAGCCTCCCTGCAATGCCAAATGCTGCCTGTTTTGTATAAAATGTTTCTCTGCTTTCCATACTTTTCTTCATGTAGGAAGTGAAAAGTTCATTGTGTACCTCGAAGTACTGTAATGTTTTGAGACTAGAGAAAGAATGTCCATCTTCTAGGGAGCATGGGTGCCACATAAGACAGACCCCTAAAGCATAGAACTGAAAAGGATGAGTGAGTACCCCAAGAGATGCCCATGGGGTACTGCAGTGAGGCAGGGGAAGGTGACAGAAGCACAACTGGCTAAGCAGAAAGATGGCTTTCTGAAAGTGAAACTTCCCAAGTCACTTGGGTACAACTTTTAAGAATTAGTCTGGTGGTGTCTTAGTGTTCTCTATTGCTGTGAAGAGACACCATGATCATGACAACTTTTATAAAGAAAACATTTAACTGGAGTGGCTCGCTTAGAGTTTCAGAGTTTCAGGCCATTATCATCACAGGGAACATGGTGGCGTGCAGGCAGATGTGCTGGAGCTGAGAGTCAACTAAGACACTTGGTGGTATTCTGAGCATAAGAAACTTCAAAGCCCACCCCCAGTGACACACTTNCTTCAACAAAGCCACACCTCCTAATAGTGCCACTCCCTATCTAATTATGGGTGCCAATTACATTCAAACTGTCACAGGTGGGGACAATGAGCAGCAGATATCCAGAGGCTAGGGGTGTGGCTCAGTTGGCACAATTTGTGTAGCACTCGAAGCTCTGAGTTCAATATCCAGTATCATGTAGGTATGGTGGAGGCACACACATCTGCAACTAAACTTCCAAAAGCAGATTTTCAAAACGTTTTCACAGCATACTGCAAACCAGAGTATGAGGGTGGTGGTCTGAATGAGCTATTTCCTTGCACACACTCATGTTTGAACATTCTGTCCAGCTGGAGGCTATCTGGAGAGGTTACAGAACATTTAGTAGAGGAATGCAGGAAGAAGTATGTCACTGAGTGGACTTGGAGTGTACAGCCTCCCCCCACTTCCCTTCCAACGCTCTTCTACATGGTTGAAGTACGATCAGCTTGGTGGGTAGTGGTGGTGCACACCGTTAATCCCAGCACTAGGGAGGCAGAGACAAAGGAAGGAGGATCTCAGAGTTCGAGGCCAGCCTGGTCTACAGAATGAGTTCCAGGATAGCCAGGGCTACACAGAGAAACCCTGTCTTATAAAACAAAGAGGAAGGGATGGAGGAAGGAAGAAAGGAAAAGGTGATCAGCCAAGCTTCCTCCTTCTACCTCCACCATGCCTTCCCATATGAATGTCTATCCCTCNGGAATTGTAAGACAAAATAAATTCTTAGGTTGCTTTCTGGCCGTGGTATATTATTATAGCAACAGAACAGTAACACAATGAGAAACTTAAATTGCCCCATACATACATTTACATACCTTTTTAAAAACGAAAACAAAATTACACATACAACGTATGTGGGTGTATGTGTCTGCATGAGGAAGCCAGAGGTATCCGGTCATGCTTCACCTGTTCCTTTGAGACAGTCTTTCCTTGAACCTGGGATCACTTTTTCTTGGCTAGGCTAAGAGCCAGCAAGCCCCAATGATCATTTGTGTCCACGCNCCCAGAGCTGGTTACAGGTGTGTGTAGAGCACCTGGCTTGTTAAGTGGGATCCAAACTCCAGGACTCATGATCGCTCAGTAACTACTCTCCTAAGCAGACCACTCCCCAGCCCTTATTACTGACTCTGGAAAGCCTTTGTTTCTCTAGTTTGAAAGATCAAAAGTAAGAGTGCACTTGCTAGGCAAACACTCACCACCAATAAATCCAATTCTTTCAAGTCTTGTATTTCCATGTTCTACAAGAGACAATCTCCAAATTGAGTATGAACATGGACACATTATAGTTAGAACTCAACTTTATTGTTACAACCAATGTTTATTTACAGAATATAAATCTCTTCAAAAAGATACATTCCTTCATTTAATCAATGGTAGAAAGCCTTATTAAACAGAAATAAAGCCTAAGCCGCACTTTGTATCTTAACAGAAACACGGCTTCATTGCAAGTTCATGAACACAGAACACAAATGTCACTTCAGCAGCTACATGAATGAGGCTGTTGATTTCACTGGCAATGCCATTTTATCCATGGAACAAATTTTACTTAAATTAACAGTAGTAAAACTTTAATTTCAAACATAAAAATATGTAACAACAAAGGAAAAAGCAGGAAGTATCTCACTAGCAAACAGATGAGCAAGTTCTCTGGCACTCAGACACTGGCTGAGGCATAGGGAAACCTAGGACAAAGGCTGCATTCATCTGCGAGGTATCGATGCATGTTCAGTGCTGAGACTATCTGTAGCACTTACAGTCTATACAAAGCAGCATTAGACTACAATTCACATTTGAGAAACACAAATTTAAGATCTATGCCACAGCTTCCCAATTCAACAGACAGCTAACGAAACAACAGTTACTCATTTCAGCTTTTTTCCCTTGTGTATGGGTAATACCATGTCTTCTTCCTTCAATCAGGACATTTGACCTTGCTGTACAAAAGCTCCTAAATACAAAAAAGTTCTTATAGGTTCCATTAGTTTACAGTTACTTTAGTACAGGTAAATACAGAGGACAACTTTAGATTATTGACAATGAACACTCAGTATGTCACTACCTACAAACAAGCAGCAGCATGCCACAGTGCAGGCATGGTGAGCAGGTACTCTGTTCCCTCCACTGCTCAGCAGGTATCACTGGGTTTCAACCCAGCTCTCAAAGTTCCTGGCTAGAAAGCCTGCAATTTCCTGCTCCACTTGCACAAACTAGTCAAAAGACAATGTGATGTTTCAGTTCTGTAAGCATCTAGTGTTTTATTAATGTATTAATGGGATCCAAATTACCACAGTGGGTAAAATAACCAAAAGATAAAATTATAACTATTTTAAAAGAGTATTTTTGCAAGTACATACACCATACAATGCACAATGGACAAAGGTGTGTTGGTGGTACCACAGCGCACAGTCCAGAGAAAAGCCTCCGATACAGGAGTTTAAAGTGCTTATGAGTGAAGCATCAGTATTTGTTTCTAATCCAAATACTTTGGGGTTTCTTCCCATATCAAATTGAGCCAAAATTGAAAATTCTCAGCATAAAAACTATTCAAACAAATCTAACTCATTTTGTAATGTTACTGAATTTAGCCTTCAAGAATTCAAGGTAATACAAAAACCTCAAGTATTTTCTTCTACAGAAACACAGGCTAAAGTTCCCCAAACAGGGATGTTTGATCTGGAGCAGCTGATAGCATTTGTCAAACCCAAGATTTAACACTGCCGTCACTATGGAGAAAAACAACTCACCATCCTTCATCTTGCTTTTCAGAACAGAAACATGCCTGAAGATGGAGCTCAGCTTCACAGTAAAGGCCATCATGAAATCTGATGGAGAAGAAAACCCACAGCCACAGCCCTGAAGTGAGAGACACTCAAGAGGCTCGTCTCCACCTGTGCTCACCTTCTGCNTGAGGTAGCACACACTGCTGCCACTAGGAAAACCCCAGGACAAAGTACTGTTGACTTTGTCAACAGGATGACAGATTAATAGGAAAATATTTAAGTCTACAGTACTCTGGAATGCAGTATAAAAGACTTAAAATAAAAGCAAGTTAGAGGGGAAAAAAAACAAAATCAACCTGACACTACTACCCTTTATACATCAGCTAGTGAGATCACCAAGAGGTACAGGCGGCTTCTGCATAATACAGAGAACTGAGTACTGTTCAAAGTAGAGGTTTCTAACTTTTCTTTAGAGTGTTTGGGGAATTCTTCCTTTAAGTCTAAAGTCTAAACTCATAAAGTTAAAATAAACATGGGAGGGGGCAGTTGTCATAAAAGACACCTTTTTTTCTCATAATCCCCAACTGAACTACTCCAGAGAAGCCACCTGACAAACTAAGAGATGCCATTTGTCCTATGACTTGTATGGATGGGATTTACATTCACATTGAATTTCAAGTTTTTGTTGAAAGTGTCAACAAACCCTGAAAATAGAATAGGGGACCACACTTCAGCTTATAAACACCAAATAACATTTTTCGTTTCCTTTACCTTCAAATTGAGACTCAAAGAATAAGCTTTACAAATTCACTGCTTCCCAGAATCTAATCCACAAGAAATTAATAGCTAAGTAAAGATTGGAAAAAAGTCTTATTAGGCACTGAGAGGCTAAATAAATAAATACCAACATTAACTAAATCCAATAAACCTTCCTTCCAGTTCTTGCTGTCTCACTGCACAGCTAGAGGTGTGCACTGTTCCCAGCCAAACACCAAAAGGCTGGATCATTTAGTGACAGAAAAACTTCTACAAAGGAGAATGCAAAACGACACACTCTTGGATGCAGGATACAACTCACACTAATTACAGCTGCTTATTTACACTGTCCTATTTACACTCCAGGCAGACCTAGTTGATGAGGTTTGTGCTCATGTTGATCTCAGGCGGATCATGTCAACAGTAAGACGTGGCCACCACATCTCATTTCCGGAAAATGGTGGTAGCACAGGATTAGAAGAGGGGAGGGAAATCAAATATCATTGGTCAGGTTCAAGATCATACAGGCGTGCCAGGGAGACAGGATCGGGGTAGAGGGCAGAAATGTGGAATTTTGCTTGTTACAGCATCCAGGCCACTACGGTCTATTGATTAACATTGAACATCCATGAATGCCACTTCTAACATTCACTTTCCTATTTACAAAATGAGCTTACCACCAGTTGAGTGATTAGGTAAGGCATTCAAGTTCCTTAGCTTAACAAAAGAAGGCAACTGATATCCTAGCAAGCCACAGGACACATTTTAGAGGAATGCTCTTCAGAGCTGTCCCAATGCACCCTCTTTAGAATCCCTTACACGGTCAATACAAAGGAAAGACATTTTGAATCCTGTGATAGTCTACACCATGATCCCCAAAAGCTGTATGGGAAACAGGCGCATCAGAGCACCCAAATCTGGCCAAGGAATGGGGACAACAGTTTACATGTGCTAGTCTTTTTCCAAGATCTCTTGCATGCTGGCAGGGAGAACAAGGAAGCCTCGTTGTCATTCACTGCCACAGGAGTCTCTTCNGCAGCTGTGTCTCAGCCGGCTGCTATGCAGTCCACCAGCAGCAGCAGCATGGTGAGCCTCCATTCAAAGCACTCTCGAGTAAGAACAGGAACAGACTACCAAACATTGTCTTCTCCAGTGTTTCCACATGACACATACTCTCGGATTTTAAGAGAAGGAAAGCAAAGATCAGGAGGCTCACATCTTTATCATTCAATGACAATGTTCCAACCACGAATGAAAATTCCACTAAGCCAGTTTTTGTAGGTTTGCTTTAACATGGAAAAGAGCTAGTCATTATCTGTTTCCATTCAAGGAAGTCGGCAGAATTGTAATGATCTTACAGTAATGTGGTTCATAAAAACAAAAGAACATTACAACATTGGGGAGGTAGAAACCAAATCCAGGTCTAACACTGTTAGAGACACATACTTAGGAGTCTATTTACGTGGCTAGAATTTACCATCTCAAATGGCCATGGCTGTAAGTGTTCCTACTTACTTTATTAGCTTTGAACACGTTGAGACATAAAGCACTTGTCTAAGAACATAAGTCATGTGGACAATATACCAGATGATGTCTTAGATCTGCATTGCATACTTTACATATGCAGATCCATGGAGCCAACTTTGTACAAAAGCACTTATGTGACCAAAGTGCAAAGCCTGTCTGCCTAATCTAAGTTAAGTTAGCCGTGACTGCTCAAGCCCACAGTCTTCAAGATTAAAGCCTTCTTGTCTACCTCAAAGACCTAACTTCCTTCCATATAATAGTTGCCTCCCTCTTACAACTAGACAAAAATAAAAACTAGACTAACAAAAACAAGATAAACAAGTCCTCCTACCACGACTACTGTTTAATTCACATTTCCTTATTTGTTAAGAGTTTAAGTATTCAAGCTCAATGACCTACCTAAATGTTCCTTACTGATTCTTCTAACTGCTTTAACAATATTACTCTGAAATTACATGTATAAGCAATCATTTGCTGACTCTACAGACACAAAACCAACCTAAGGAATGAATCTGAATAGAAGGCATCTAAATGATATTTCTTGCTTCCAAGTATGATAAACTCTGTATGTTTGTTTCAAATACTAACAATATAAGCTATTATTTAAAGAAGAAAAACAGAGTCTCTCAAGTTAAACAAAATTTTGGGTTAGAAACAATTTGATAGGTAAATTCTAAAAACTGGGACTATCACCTTAAATGACCATATCTAGTATTTTAAAACATTACTTAATACAGATTTTAACATTAAATTGTTATACATATATTCCAGGATTATACAGTAANTATATTTTATACTGTCTGGCTATGTAAAGAGACAATTTAATTCTAAGTTGTAGTCTTCAAAGAAATTATTTCCAATTTCCAATTCAAAAAAGTATACCCCTAGAGACAGTGACTGCCTTGCTCCCTCCTCAACAGGCACTTCTCTAGAAAACTCTAGAACACCCTAAGTTACTACCAAGGCAGTGACTGCCATGTCAAGAGTAAATGATTCATTTTACAAAGGTTACACTGAACAAGAATGTTTTTCTAAAATTAACCCTATTAACAAAACTTTTAAGAGTTCTACAACATTCTCATTGCATACACTGAACGAACAAATGAAAGATGAAAGTAGTCAGTCATGTCAAATCTGTAATAAATAATTCACATGTAACGTGGACTGTATTGCCAAAGGCTAAAGCCGACTCTACTCCTTCTGCTGATGGACAAATCTCTAGCCTGCCACATACTGACAACAGTAAGCATATTTTTAACATCATTCTATTTAAAAATAGATTGGTCGTTTAGAGGCATAATTTGTAAAGCAAGATAACCAAATTAAATGAGTGTTAACAAATCTTGGCTTTTGGAATTTCTCAGGAAACATCCACAAGCACTGCTCAGCTCCTGGAGAACAACGAGGCCTCTTCTTTACTCAGGCATCTTTAGTGCTGTGACCTCGGGCTTCATTTTAAAGTACTGCTTAAAACGAACAACGGCATACCTAGTGAGGAAAGAACAAGGCAAACTCAGAGCTGACTCAGTTCTTCAGCTACTTCTAAAAGTTTCAGATTGCAAAGTGCACACTTAGCCTGCTGCACCACCTACTGGACACTCCTATGCTGAGCACTTGCCAGCCTACAAGCTTCTACAGGGCTTAAGTGGATGTGGCCTTCAAAGAGCTGCCTGAAAACAGCGATGCTCCTGTCATTTCTACACACTACTTCAATCAAGAAGAGACAAGACAGCACCTCACAGTTAACATCATCTTACCCAAGGAAATCAAACTCAATTGTGGAGTACTTGGCTTGGATCAAAGCCCAGAGTCCCCAGAAGAAATGAGAAGCCTTAAAGAGAAGAAAAATGAAGAATTAAGAAAACAAATTTTTGGACACAATACAAAATTGTTAATTCTATGCTTTTCATCAATTATATGCATGGTACTTTCTTTTTCTCTACTGTTTTGGTAAATATTGAGCCTAGAACTACTGAGTTCCATACACTCTCTAGGCCCAAACGCATCTTCTTCCTTCTGTTAGTCTTCACACAACATAGCCACAAGAGAACATACAGAAGCAGGGTAGTTACTGGGTCATCACTGATGACTCTGTCTATAATAGGAAGCGACAAAGTCAGAATGACTTGGAAACTGAAGTCTAGTAGTTTCTATAGCCTTTGCCCAACCCAGAATTTAGGATTCCACATAACACACAGACACAAGTAGTGGTTCACACCCCTTCATCTATTTTATTGGTTCCATTATACACATAAATTACAACACTGATTAACAAGAGTATCAGTGAAAACTAGATCCTAGAACTTAAAACTAATGTGATTAGAAATTGAAACATAACTGTATGCATGCCTTACAACTATTCTTAAATGATTAACATTTTTATTTTACATGTTTGTTTGAATGACTCCGAAGAGCACACACACACACACACACACACACACACACACACACACACACAAATGATAAACTAAAATGTTTAAATATTTTTTTTAATTCTGGTAACATGGGGATGTTCTTCCAGAGGACCCAGATGAGATTCCCAGCACCCTACCACCCACTCATATAGCAGCTCATAGCCACCTGTAACTCAGGGGATCTGATGTCTTCTCCCTGCTTCTGTGGGCACCAGGCATACAAGTGGTACAGGCAAAACACTTGTACACATTTTTTTTTAATGCCAGTAACAAAAATGAAGTTTTANTTTCCCAGAAATACTCTACTTTTACTAGAGATGCTCTAGAAAAACAATAGTGCTATGAACCAAGTTGTATTTCTGGTATATCCTCTAAGGAAAAAGTACCAAAAGGGGCCAGTGAGATCACTCAGAACAGTCATTCTGAACCTATGGTCAAGACCACTCTGGGGATTGAACGATCCTTTCACAGGAATCACCTAAAACTATCAGAAATCACAGATATTTACATTATGATTCATAACAGTAGTAAAATTAGTTATGAAGCAGCAATAAAAATAATTGTATGGTTGGGGGTCACCACAACATGAGGAACTGTAGTAAAGGGTTGCATCATTAGGAACACTGAGGACTGCTTGCTCACAAAGTAAAGTGACTTGCTACCAATCACGCCTGACAATCTGAGTTTAATATCTAGGACCTGTATGGCAGAAGGAGAGAAATAATTCTAGTAGGTTGTCCTCTGAATCCCCAGGTCCTGTAGCATAAGCATGCTCATGCCCACAAAAAGTAAACAGATACATGTAACAACTGTTTTAGTGTGCAGTGTTAGCCAGGCATGGTGTAATGGTAATGGAGGTCTCTCCTCAAATTTCAGTGCCTGTCAACATCAACAGCCACAGAGAAATGCAAACACACACAACATTCTCACTAAGTCAGAATGCAGTTACCAAAACACAAATGACAGTAAATGCCAGAGAACCTGCAGACAGGAGGAATCCCTTCAACATTACTGATGGGAATGTAAATTAGCCAAGCCAGTATGTAAATCAGCATGGAGATTTCTCAGAAAGTTATAAATATGACCCAGCTATGTATACTACTTCTCAGTATTCACCCCAAGATCCCATGTTCCATACAACAGAGACTCACAGCAGCCAAATTATGGAACCAATCTAGGTGTCCAGCAACAGAGGATGGACAGAGAAGGTAGCAATGGAATTTCTGCAATCATAAAGGATGAAGTTACATCA
Organism: Neotoma lepida; assembly: GCA_001675575.1. NCBI lineage: Eukaryota > Metazoa > Chordata > Mammalia > Rodentia > Cricetidae > Neotoma > Neotoma lepida. The sequence continues at coordinate 25,343 of LZPO01009191.1, forward strand.
GGTGTAGGAGAACTGACTCAGTAGAGATCATCATGTCTTAAGTGCATTAAGCCAGTCTTACAAAGACAAATACTGCATGTTTTCTCTCATTTGTAGGTCATATATTTTATAGGTACATAAAATCATTATGTATTGACAACATAAAAATAGAAGCAACACTGTTTACAAAACAAAGGGACTAATGGGAGGATGATGAAGGGAAGAGGGATGTAATATGCTCCAAGTACACTGTATACACGCATGTAACCCTGTATAATAATTTTTTTTAAAAAATTGGGGCTGGGAAAATGGTTCAATGTTAAGAACCCTTATTGTTCTTGTAGAGGACCAGTTCCGTTGCAGCACTCACAAGGTAGCTCACAACCTGTAATTCCCAGAGGGCTTCTGATGCCCTCTTCTGGCCCCCATTGGCTCTGCAACACACATGGTACACATGCATAAACGCAGCCAAAATACTTGCACACATAAAATAAAAAAAATCTAAACTTAAAAAAAATTAAAGTTTAAATTTAAATTAAAAATTGAGAGGCTGAGACAGGAGGATTACTACAAATTCCAAGTGAACTTGGCCAAGCTCCAGGACAGCCTGAGTCAGAATTAAGACACTGTCCACGGCAGCCCCCCACCCCATCATCAAAAGAATGTGAAGTCCTTTTGGCCCCACATGTGAAGACTTTTCTCTCACCCTTGGGATAAGGAATACCTTACTATATTCTACAGATGGATTACTAACTTCAAGTACAATACTTCAGAATACATAGACAAACTCAGGTCTAACACTTCGAGGGCTCTCTGGCCTGACTCTGAAGGTCAGTCAGACAACTTGTGTTTGGCCATGCATACAAGTTAAGTGCACCACTCTTACAGCAGTGAAGCTGTGATGAGGCAAGGCCTGGAGGTTGGCAGTGACTATGGGTAAACCTTCCAAGGCTCTGCTTCCTGTGACCCCTCAAGGCACTGTCTCTCCCAGAGATGATAGAATGATGCACCACTAAAACCAGGAGTTACAATTAACCTTTCTTAAGTCATTTCTGTCAGGCCCTTTGTGGCAGCAAGAGAAAGACAATCATCATGAGCCCTCAGGCTATGACAGGCCATACTCATCCTGGTTGCTTCTACAAACACTCTAGAGCACAGGCTGTGATAGGCCATGGAACTCTCAAGTGTCACAATGCCACTGGACCTCACACTGCTACCAACACTAAGGCACAGATCTCAGCATCAAGCCAGTTTCTCCAAAGATGCCACTGGTAAGAAGGGGACATGGGAAGTCTTTAATGACTAACTTCCACTAATGTCTTAATCCTAACTGAACTTCTAGATTAATCACTTTCGAACTCACCCACCATGCTGATCTGTACCTCGTCTATAAGGCACATTCCCTGTGAGATCTCCTCTCATTCCCCTACTCT
>LZPO01009193.1:4693-15819 GCA_001675575.1 Neotoma lepida
GAGAGAGAGAGAGAGGAGAGAGAATATTATTTTTTTGGGCTTCACAATTAAAAATGTAATTGATTGACTAATAATAGCAACAGTAATAACAGGAGTAGCTTCTGTTAACATTTTATTTAAGAGGAAATTGAGACATGAAGAAATTAAATAACGTTGCCAAAGGCCCTTAACAAAAAAATGTGATCATCTGGGAATTGTAAGCTGTATGCCTCCCAAGGCACTGAGCTTGACGTCTGTGCTACCTGACCAGGTGTGGTTCTGTGCATAAGGAGGATGACCTTGAGTTGCTGCTGTGCCATTTGCATTCTGTATATAGAATCAATTTAAGAAATACTCCAGTGATTTCCTTATTTAAATCTGTGCTCTCCCACAATCCTGTGCTGTTCTCTCCCTGTGCTTTCTGCTTTCTGGTCTGCTGTCTGCAGACCACTGGAGTCAGGACANTCGGAGTCACTACCACTTGCTGCTTGGTACACATTAGCCTCTGTTAAGTCTGCTGCAATTAGGGTGGTCTGTTTTCTATTGTGTTACAGAATTCTCAAACCTTTAGTTCTGTTTATAAGGCTGTGCTTATAGCATCAGAAGGTGAACACAGGGCATCCAGTTCTGAGAAGACACTAGTAGGTTCAATGGAGGGNCAGGCCGGGAATTGATTTTCTACAATTCAATAGGGAAAAGAGTCAATGTGCCCAGGAGGAAGAGGTTGCTGTGCTTGANGTAGGTGACTGAAGAAGGTTGTAGAATTGTAGAGACTGATGTTATATATTATATTATAGAGTTGTAGAGATTGTTGATGGAAGTCATTGAAAATCACCAACATTGTTTTAAGAGACTGTTCTCAATTTGTTTTACTCTAAATAATTTCACGGCTCTTATAAAGTATCTTGGCTTCTCTGGACATTTATAGCTGAACTCTCTCCCTTGTTTATCTACAACATGTCAGAAACTATGTCGTAAAGATAGTTACGTTATTCAAAAAATACAGAAATAAATAATTGTCAGAAGACAAAATTAAAAATAGAATGTAAAGGTTGTGCCTGAAATTGTCTCAATAACTCTGAGCATCATTACTGTGCCTAAGTTCTTCATGGCTGCTGTATGTTATTTTCTTATAATGCAAAGGGTGTTTCGTCATTGCTGTATGTGGGCAAAGACTTTAGCATCCTGCTCAAAATGGTTATGTAATGAAGTTCAGAGTGGTTTTTATTAGCTAAGATGTGTTTGTGACTGTGTTTCAGAATCCATGTTGGAAGTAGCTGATTTTAGTAAGCAGTAGGATTGTATGAGTCACTGTAGAAACTGATGATAAGATCATTAATGATATCTTAATTGCAGTGAAAGCACATGAAAATAGTCTAGAAACATGGTGTAATTTAATTGGGAGGCTCTTAAAAAGCACTAGGCTTGATTTTTAAAATAGATTTTTATTTATTCTCGAGAATTTCCTGCATGTATATGATGTACTTTGATCATGTCCACCGCCTCCAACTCCTCCTGGATCCTTCCCCTGTGTCCAATTTCCAACTTCACATTCTCTGTTTTTAAAAATATACTTCCTTTCTTCTGTTTTTAAATATCTCACCAAGTCTAATTAGCACTGCCTATGTGTGCATAGGTGTAAAGCCATTCACCTGAACATAGTTAGCCTACCTGGGGCCACAATCCTAAGGAAGGAAGACTGTCCCTTGTCTGGTAGCTATCAACTGTCAATAGCTCCTCTTTCAGGGGTGGGGACTTGTAAACACCTTCTCACTCTGCTCAGTGCCAGAATGGTGACTGGCTTCATCTTGTGCATATGACTTCATGAATGCAGTGGTCCTTCCGTGTGCAAAGGACACTGTTTTNCCCCAGTCCTCCTTAACCATTAGGTTTTTACATGGATGGAAGACAAGCATCTATTTATGCTGGTATAACGAGAAGTGTGTGTATTCAGTGGGAAGGAAGATCTGTCTAGCTGTCCATCCTTGAGGATACTCCAAGTCCTCAATCTGCTGTTGTGCATGCATCTTCATTTTGATTTATACATTTATATTTATTTTTAGGCTAGTATCAAAGTAATGAGTTTCATCAAGGCAAGGCACACAAATGTGTACTGAATTATTTTATAAGATGTATTAGTCACATATTTATATGATACATATATGTATTTATATAAATCTACATACTTACATATTGGAGTATATTTTCCTCTTTGAGGTTTATGGNACTTTTTCTCTTAAGTTCTTTTTAGAAAGCCAGTACAGAATCTTGGTGTAATTTTCTCTGGTTCTCATGGNCTTGGCTTGACACTGTGCATAGTAAACACTAGTTACAGGGACAGAACCTCCTGATACCTGTGTTATGGAAAAATTCTCACTGCTGCTGCTCAGCTCCACCTTGGCATGGGGACAGTCATTCCAATCCCATCTCTACTTAGGACATCCAAGTATTTTATTCATACTTGGAAGTTCTTCNCTCATAATCCATGTGTCCCCAGCTNCTCCATGGTGACCAATTCCAGATGATATCAGTGGAGGGGACAGCACTGAATCCTGCCCTCTCCTGGTCTTCATGATGGAAAATTGGAACCTCATTTTCCTTCTTGGAAGGCATCTTATTCCTCTAATCCAGTTATCCCCTACTCGACCTCTTCCCCTTACCTGGACTTGAGTCTTTTAAAGGAGAAAAACCTTATTATTATTCATTGCATATTTTTTTTCTTTCTTACTTAGAGTGGGCTGAGAAAGTAAAATTGTGCTTGAGGTAAAAACTAGAAAAGGGGAAAATGTGACCAAATGTGACATGATTCAGCTTTTAGGACATGATCCACCACACCCACAGTAACACCAAATATGATCCACAAGGCAAAAATATACACACACCTGTACGAAGAATAGAGTTGATCATGACAAAAGAATGTATTATGACTCATAAGAAACTTTGAGGTTTTACTATACTCAGTTATATTAAGGACANTAGTAACACAGAAATTGGATTATATAAAATAGTAATTTAAAAATGTCAACGGACATGTTTATCATTTATATACTTATTTTTATAAGCTGAGGTTTGCAAAAAGATTACTCTGAGGAGTTTCATGTCTGGGTCTAGGCATCTTGTTTCCTTTTTATTTTACACTCATCTTACTGGTGATAATTTAAAATTTCCCCAACAGGAAAATATTGGATATTGTGTCTTTTGAATTCTTTTTTTNATGGAGTGCAATTGGAAGAGTGTCATAGCATGAGACTATTAGTACAAACAAATGTCTTTAAGATTTTGTTTTATTTATAATAACCATTTAATATGTGCATGTATATGTGTGTTCCTGCATATTTGTGTGTGTATGTGTGTGTGTGTGCATGTGTGTGTGTATGTGTGTGTGTGTGTGTGTGCATGTGTGTGTGTGTGTGTGCATGCACATGCTGTATGTCATCATAGTATGTATGTGGAACTCAGAAGACAGCTTTCATAAGTTGGGTCCTCTCTCCCACCAAGGGTTCTAGGGGTCAAACCTAGGCTACCAGGTTGGTGTAGAAACCACATTACCTGCTGAGCCATCACGTAGGCTCTGATACAGATAAAATTCATGTGTTTATTGAGGATATCAATATCTTTGGACTTTAGACTGAAGGTAACCTAGACAAATTTCTTATTAGAGGAGAGAAATTTGAAGACTAAATGATTAAGTCATTTTCCACCTAGTTTTGTTTTATACGTATAAGAAAATTTGATGCATGCACCCATGTACCTACTTACATAAATATATATACACATTTGTATTTCTGTAATTTAAATTATATATTTTAAATATGTATACTATATACTAAGTTGTTTTTATTTTTAAAATAGTTGTTAATTTATCAGTGAATAGTTTTTAATTGTGCAATATTTATGGATTATTTTTATCTTTAAAAACTTAAAGTTCCATGCTAATCTATAATTATCTTACTTGTAACTTCATCAGGACTTGGAGAAGGACCATATATGCTGGCAAGCTATGGGCAGAGTGGTCTTGTTCTAGGTGCCAATATGACCAGTAGAAGCATTTTCTCTTTGCCAAGAAGTAGTGATCATGGTAATTTATTTTTTATTTTTATGATCACTCCNGGCCTTTTCAAAGAGAAGACATCCTGTAAGTATAATTGAGAATGTAAATTTAGTTTTTCAGTTATACTTTTTCATTAACCATTCCCCAAGTATTAATTGAAGATTTCATATGCTCTGACATTTTCTAAATTCCCCAAAGAATATAAAACAAAATCTTGGCATATAAAGTGGATGTTTTATATATAAAATAATTTGCAGCTGGGCGGTGGTGGCGCACTCCTTTAATCCCAGCACTCAGGAGGCAGAAGCAGGTGGATCTCGTGAGTTTGAGTCCAGCCTGGGCTACCGAGTGAGTTCCAGGAATGGCACCAAAGCTACACAGAGAAACCCTGTCTCGAAAAACAAAACAAAACAAAAAAACCAAAAAAACAAAAACAACAACAAAAAAGCTTATCTATTGGCATTGCTATGTTAGTTAGGACTGTGGATGTTTGAGGTTTTTTTTTTTTTTAATTAAGTAACTCACTGGTTAAATGTTTATAGCATAGCATTAACCACAGAACTTACTTTGAAAAAATCGAAAAGACAGTCAGTTCATTCCTCACACTTAAAGGATTTTAATACCAGGTTAAAGTGAAAGGGAAGGATCAGATGAGCTGGTATGAGGTATANATATCAGAGTGTAGACAATCACTGAGACAGCATTTTTGTCTTAGTACAGTGCCTCTGTCCTGGTCTCAGGTGTTGAAACTGCCTTCATACACTGGCTTGTACCAGTAGTCTGTGTCCTAGGCTTCGTTCTCTCTGGCACCTGTTCTTACTGGTGGATGCTTCCCCTTCTGGCCAGTGATGCCAGGTTACATTTCACTGTAGTCTACCCAGAACCATGCACAGCTTTTTCTACAAGCTCAAGAAAAAAAAAATTGTGAAATGAATGAATCTGATAAAATGCTCACTTTTCTGAGAAAACTCTCCCAATTCCTCAGTTTGAATAAATGTCTTCTTTCTTGTGAAATGAACTCTGTGTTCTGCATGCATCTATCAGCCTGAAGTTTTCATTTACATTAATTGTAACTTTTTTCTCTTGTACAAAAAAATATATTTATTTTATTTTGCATCTTTGGTATCTCAGTCATAATATTTGCAATTTTTTTTTGTTTTTTGTTTTNGTTTTTCGAGACAGGATTTCTCTGTGTAGCTTTGGCACCTTTCCTGGAACTCACTCGGTAGCCCAGGCTGGCCTCGAACTCACAGGGATCTGCCTGTCTCTGCCTCCTGAGTGCTGGGATTAAAGGCGTGCGCCACCACCGCCCGGCNATATTTGCAAGTTTTAAGGACAAAAATAAATGTCTTTGGTAATGTTGCATTTGATAGATTTCTTGATTTTATAATTTATAGTGACACTGTTCTTGAAAGATACAAATAATGTGTTTTTAAAATTAACTCAATATCTTAATAAAAAGTGTTTACAGTAGGAGTCTTATGTTAAGGGACAATTTCAAAGCAAATTTATGAAATATAGTCATACTTGTCCAATGCTTTGGAAAGCCTGATTACTCATTAGCCCTTTTGTCATCTTTTGAGAAATAGACACAATACTATTGTGTAAATAACATTTTCTCAATGTAGTAAAAATCCCTTATGAGAATCATTTTTTCCTTAAGATCCCATTGATATGAAAGTACAGCTGGTTAGAAATTTAAATTAGTATATTTTTGTTTCCTCACTCTTTTCTATCACACTGTTTAGTGGTTTGTAGGTTTTATATGTGAAAATATTACAGCCTATAGATATAGATATCTATTATTTTTGCATTTTCCTTCCAAGGGTGTAATAGATAAATTAAAAACTAGAACCCATCAGAGATTGGTTTTGGAATGTATTCACCACATTTCAAGCATTACCTTTTCTCTTTGCAATCTCGTAATTCATGTCTGATGTGCCTGAGATGGGCATTCATTTTGGGTGGTGATGTGTTGAATATTTTCAACCTTATAAATGCACATTGTGATGCCTGTGTTCTACCTTCCTGTGAGACTCTAAGTCATCAAGACACTCTGTTTTACAGCACTGGCTCTTGTTTCCCTGGAATCTGCTGAAAGGCCAAATTACTTTCTCTATGTCCATGACAATGACACTCTTAGCTTGTCACTGTGGCAGGCAAACCCAGCATTTCGTCAGAGAGCAACATTTTTCCACCATCAAGGGCTCTGGATTCCTGGCTATAGTGCATTCGAATTATACAGCAAGAAAGGCTTCTTCATCGTTTTCACAGATTCTAGTGTCAAAGCATCAAAATACGACGATTCAGAAGAATTCAAGCAGTCGAGCAGCTTCAGCATAGAAGGTGCGCTTCCTGAGAGCTCCAAAGAGAGAGCACAGATCCTCATGCCATGCAAACCTTGTCAGATGCTCACGTTAAGTATCTGATTCTAAGAGTAGACTTATGTGACGCTAACCTTTCTACCTCTCAAGCTACTCAGCTAAACAGAGGGAATAATACTGATTTTTATCTATGATATTGAATGCATGGGTACAAATGGTTTAGAATAACTTAAATAATTTTATAATTGTTTTTCCAAATATTACTAATAGTACTTATTGGGCTTTTTGCGTCAGAATCCACTCACCTCTCATGAAATGGTTTAGTTTTTGGATCTACTTTCTTTTTTCATATAAATCAGCTTCCAATATAATCTAATTCTTAGACTTGAAGACAGCATATTTATCTGTCTCGATTCATTGACCCTTGGAAAGTTTCCTTAGTTTTGCAGAAACCTGATCTGATTTCTAAGAAAGTTCCTTTGCAGTCTACAGCTGAGGAGACCTGTGTGTTAGAGATCAAGCTTCTCTTTGTACAGCTGAAGTCATGCTCTGTTTTTAAAACCCAGAAGCTTGATTTCCATCTGAAGTCCCCAAACACTGCTCCATTTTAAACAATCCTCTGAAGGAGCTCAATAGTGCTAATCATTTGCCTTTTCTACTGTGAATGATTTTCTGAAAAGCTCTTTAATGGGTAGATTTCAGAAAACCNNAATTGCACTTTCAAAGCATTGCTTAGCATAAATCCCTGAGTTCAAAGGTTCTAAGCATGGCAGAAGGTTTTGTTTAAATGCAGCTGGGAGTGTTCTTNCTCTAGCAAGAGACTCAAAGTGAGGCTACAGGAGCTCCAATGCTTTCAGCACTTCTTTTCTTAGATCTAGTCTAATGAGACAGAANGGGTCAGGACAAGCAACATTATCATTTTCCTGTAGGTGGTGAGAATCCACTGAAGCCTAGCATTCACCTTAAGCTAATGTCCTGACCCCCATCTCCCCTGCTCAGGAGAGCAGCTCAGGACAGGTGATGTCTTGTCTCTACATACTCCAGATACACTTCAGCAGCAGGAGGAACAGAGCATGGCACTCTGAATTTTGGACTCCGGGTGCCACTGACATCTCTAAGCACAGACTTTTCAGGACACACTGGCTTAGCAAGACAGNCCTGGGTTAGTCTCAATAGTTCCCCTCTATATGTGCATAGTACATCCCCATGGCATTCTATAGTTATTGTAAGAAGCCCAAGTGGGACTCTAAACATTGGGGATAGCCAAGGATATTTGGGACATTTCCTTTCCCTCTTGGTTCTTGAGAAAAAGTACTGACATGACTGCATTACATTCTGTAGAGTGGTATGATTATTTTACTTGATTGCATGCGAAGCTGAACTCAATAAGCCTCCATTTGCCCTTTGATCCAGAAGTCTGCTCTCCTAGAGCCAGATCTAGCAACCTCACTCAAGGTCCAGCAACGGACAGTTAACGGCATCATCGGAGACACTGATCATTGGAGGCTCCATTCACTGGGAAACTCTACTGGTCTCCTCTGGTCCTAAAGCCAGTCCTCTTTCTGGACCCAAGAACCAGGAACTCTAACTTAGCTCTGCATACACAAAGAATCCTTCTGAAACAGCCCATTTCCTTACCATACTTTAGAATTAGAGTCTTCAGGGAGCAGATTCAGAATGCAGATTTAAATGATCTCTTATGTAGAGAAACTTTTGAGCTGTGCCAGAANGACTTCTCCATGATGTGGGGAAGAGAATATAGTGCCAGAGTTTGCAGGAGAAAATTCTTTAACCAAATGATCAACTGCAGAATTTATCTTTCAATCACACTGATTTGCTCTTTTGTATTCAAGCAATATTTACTATGTATGAGACAATGTGCTGAGTTCTGTGGGAAGGACAGTGGTAGAACATGCTCCCAAGAGTTTTGGTCTTGAGATGTGTGTTTGGTCTTACCATTTTCCTTATTGTTTGAGGCTGGGAAGATGCTAGGATATTATAATGAAGACATGTTTCATTTTAGATTGCAAGTAATGTTCCTCAGTAGAGTTGTGCAAGGATAAAATAGAATTAAAATTAGGTTGTAAAAAGTAAAGTTCTCAATTNCTATGATGGGAAAAATCACTGAAAATATAAATAACATAAGAGAAAGGAGAACATTAAACTCTTTGGAGGCTAGATCTTCTTTTAGTCATTCAACCCGAGCACCAGATCTTCTGGTCACCAGGGAATTGTAATGCTTTAATCCGACAGCCTTGTCTTTTATAGAACACTAGGATGAGAGAGGGGTCACACAACACATGAGTTCCTATTGGAAGTTATTAGATTTCAAGATGTGTGTTTCAATGTGCATAATCTCAACTTCCTCTTATTTTTCTCAGAAATCCAGGCAGTGGTACCTTACAGGAGGATGTGTGAGTGGAGATATGAACCTTGTGCGACTCCTTGTTTTAAGACATGCAGTGACCCCGAAGCACTAGCCTGTGCTTTCCTTCCACCGTAAGTGATGTTGGTANATAAACCTGCAAATTCTAGTGTCTACAGGTTCTTTCTTGGGTGATCTTTGTGTCCGGTTGAAAAGCATCCATTGTTAAAGAAAATTTGTTTGCTTTATCTGCTAACCTATGGGTTGATTTCATTTTAACCTTAACTAGATATTGAAGATCTATTATGTGTAAGTAATTCTGCTTGCTCCTAGGTGAGATTATGAAGAGGACAAGACCTTGACCTCATGTGGTCTACACATGAGTTGAAGCAGAGACTAACCAAAAATTTACTTATAGGATGTATTGTGTTACTGTTTTGTTAGATAGTGCTGTGTGTAATAGAGAAAATAAGGGAAGGGAGGAGAGAGAGAGAGAGAGAGAGAGAGAGAGAGAGAGAGACAGAGACAGAGACAGAGACAGAGACAGAGAGACAGAGAGGGTTTAATTGATAGTGAGGAAAGAAGACATCTAGACATTGTGATCTTTTCAGATATCTTTTCCTTCCTTCCTGAAGGAAACCAGGAAGCTGGCTCTGTGGATATCCATGGAAGAGACTTTTGATCTGTGATAGATGCATGGATCCTGTGGTAGGAACAGGTTTAGTGTCCCTGAAGGCAGCAAAGTTGTGTGAGTAAAATGAAAAGTGAACAGACATGAAGGAAGCAGGAGCTGAGGCTAGAGAACCCCTGTGGCAAGCAAGCTTGTCCTAAGGACTTGGTCATTTACAGTGAGACAGGTAACCCTGACATATTTTACACAAAGAAATGACAAGATTTGTTTATGCTTGGATTACATGCTCCTTGGATGTTGAACTGAAATGGACTGTTGTGGGTGGAACAGGCAAGGGCAGAGTTTGCCAGTTAGAGTTTGCTTAGAAGGGCTTTGGTTGGGCTGGCATCCTCAGAGGTCGTGTAATCAGATTCTGGAGGTGTTTCAAACTTAAAGTGTGCTGATAGAGTAAGTATGAGTGACAGGCAGAAGAGGAATTGAGCATCCTAGCATGACTCCAGCTTGACTGAAGCTGGATGAATTTGCCTCTTACACAGTCTTCTTGCAAAGTGTAATTTTAACCCAAAGGGGTAAAAGATACTTTATTCTTTATCTAAGTCCATGCACCCAACGCTTCAGAACATGGATTCCAGTTGCTCCAAACACCATGATTCAATGTGGAAAGGGTTCCATGATGATTTAATATAAATCAAGGCATTTTTTTTTCAAATACACTAACGGGTACACGGGGTAGGCAGATTACAGCAAAGTGGTAAATATTTGCTATGGGTTTGGGATACTGTCTGATGACATTCTGAGCTTTTGGGTCAGTGGAAGCTAATATGATCTGTTAAGTTAGGACATTTCCAAAGATTTTACTTGATAGTTGTAAGGATGTTAGGTTAGACATACATGTGAGCAGTAGATGGCTCTTAAGGGGAGACTAAAGATAGCTCAAGAGAACTTTGCTCTGGATCTGCAAACTTACAGCCCTCCTCCATCAAACAGTTCTAACTTGCCATGCACTAGCCTTGTACAACCTAAAACATATGTGTGGCTTTTTCAGGGAACTTCAGTTCACAATACTGAAAACTGGACAACTATCGGAAAGTTCAAATCNTTTAACACCATGGAAGACTATATTCCCCTTTGATGAGATAAGGAAAATGTAGGGATGAGAAATTGACTTCTAAAGATATTAAACTGAAGACTGAAAATTCTTCATAGGTCTAGTACCCTGGACATGAGGAAGGGGCAAAACAGAAGCCNGAAGTGTAAGCAGCTTTCATAAATAGGGATTTTGCTGTGAAGGAGAGAGGGGAAATAGATCCATAGTGGGAGGCGGTATTTTGAGGTCATTTTATATTAAAGATCTAGGAGTTCCTTCTCAGAATTATTATTACTATCTTGGTATTATAAAATGCCCCAGTCACTTAAAATGACTAAGTGAGACCTAGGCCATCTTAGGAGCTCTCAGTCTCCCCATAGGAAACAGACTCATAAGCAGGGGCAACAGTCTGGCAAGAGCTAGAGAAGGGACCAAAATCACCAACCCATTCAGGTGGCTTTCCTCAGGGCTGTGGAATGGCTAATCTCATTATTCCTCCCCTCTCCCATTATTTTTTTTTTAGTGTAGACTAGCTGAAGCCCAGAGAAGTCATTGGGCTCTCCCTAAGCCACACAGTTTGAAGAGAGAGGGTCTGATTCACTGTGCCCTGTTTACCAAGTGCTGTGAGAATAGAGGAATGAAAGGGAATTCTGATTGTTATCTTTAAATTGAAACCAGTGTGTGTGTGT
>LZPO01009195.1:8905-26643 GCA_001675575.1 Neotoma lepida
GAGGAGGGAGGAGAGGGGAAACTGGTGGGGCGGGAGGAGGGAGGAGAGGGGGACCTGAGGTTGGTATGTAAAAGGAGTGGAAGATCTTTTTAATTAAAAAATAAATAAATAAACTTAAAAAAAAAAGAAAAGAAGTATCAACTTAGAGTAGATTCTTAGATTAAACTCCCTTATAAAATGTTTGATGGACCATTTTCCAAAAAATGTGTTTCCATGACATTCTGCAAAATGCGAATGTGTTCATAAAACCGACAGCAAATCAGGGCAGGACAGTGAAGCCATGTAGCCTTTTCAAGATGTCCTAACACTTACTTGGAAGCAAACCAGTTAAAGCCCTTTGAATCAGAAAACCCAAAATGCAACTGTAAATTACTGCTGAAACCTTTTGCAGAAGTTTCTGTAGCTTGTTAACTTCATTATTGTGGGAATGTGGCAAGCCCTTTAAGTCATTCATGGCCTGAATGCTCTGTTGTAGGCCTGATAAAGCTGATGAGGATTCAGGGTGTATCTAAAACTGTAAAAGAAGCCAATCCGATGACATTCTGCCTGCTAAGTTTCTCAATAAAAATTAATCCCTTCATTTTTTTTTCCTTTGGGCACAGTAACTGATAGAAATGTTTTTGTTGGCAGTAAGTATCCCAGCTGTAGAAACATGTGAAAAGATTCTGTTTCAGGTGAAGGAAAAGCATAGACTCAGCACATAGTGGGAGAAAGTGGGTGAGAAATATGAACCAGGTGATTTATTTGTGCATTTTATAAGGGCACCAAGAAAACTGAAATCCTCACTGTACTTTTAATTCAGTTGTATACATGTTTAAATCTTTTAATCAAATATAAGGGCTCATGTTCAACATCAGTTCATAAAGTTATCTCCTTATAAACTCTGCCAGACGTTCCACTCCAAATAAATATTAAGTAAATTAGCACACTTCTGTTTTAACCATGGCATGTCTTTAAGCTCAGATCCTTGAATATAATGGTAACAATGATGATTAACTCTCCTAAAATTTCCTGTTTGGTTTTTTTATCACAGCTAACTATCTGTAACTTTGGATAGCAATACATACTAACTTTTGCTCTGAGATGACTGAAGAAGAAAGATAAAACAAGAATATGAATTTTAGGCATATGATAAGCTATTTTTAAAACAAATTTCTTTGAGATAACCCACTATAGTGGGGATACAGACATCTTTACAACCTCATATAGAATGAAGTTATTGTTTGAAAAGTATATAATAAAAATAAGTATTGTTTTTGGACAAAGCAACTGTTAGATTGACTGTGCCAGGAGTTTAACAACAAAATAAAAAGTATTCTGTTAAAATCCAGTATAAATTTCAAAAATATACAAGTAGTTTTTTTAAATCAAAAACTTTGGAATTTTTTTTCCAGGTTAATAAAAATACTTAACCAGACCATGGTTCCCTATTAATAGGAGAACCACAGAAGGAAAAGGGCTTGCACATTACAGTGGGGTGAGCATGAATTCGGGCACCTCCAGGCCTGAGAGCAGTCACCCACCCTCTCTGAACTGAAGTTTGCAGCCATTCTAGTTAGACATTATATTAATACAATATGTACATTTCCCCAATAGTTTCTCATGCTGTTTAATGTATGGTAAATGACAGTGATTACTACGTTTGCTTCAATGGAAACAAAAAGAACTCAGGAGGAGCTTCTCAGAAGTCTGACACTGTGGCTCTCTGTGCTCTAGATGGTGATGGGTGCAGAACGGACGAAGTACCCAGGCCACTCTCACATCTTCAGTCTGGGGGAGAGGGAGTGTTTTCTGTTGGCATTCCCTTCCTCTTGCCTGGAATTCTTTAAGTTGGAAATTGTGACCAGGTCTCTGAGTTCAGAGTATACTAATTCTGACTCTGTTTTTCCATCTGTCCTTCACAGTGGCAGTTACACTAAGTCCAGATAACATCTTCTCAGACTACAGAAGGATGATCTTAAAACCAGCCCTTCTTGCTTCTAAACCATAAATCAGAGACATATGACTGGATTGCTTGAGTTTCAAGGACCCATTGTAGTCTTCTGAGTTGGCTGCACTCTGACTCTAAGGAAGTGTCCTCGGAGTCCTTTCATGGCAGTCTTCTCAGGGACCTCCCAAATGTTTGGAATTATGTTAATTACATAGTGATGAAAGATCACTCAGCAGGAAGCTGTAACAACTGTAAACATGTCAGCACAGTATCAGAGCACCTATGTCTCTAAGGTAGATATTGAAAGATCTGAGAGGAGGCAGTGGCAACATATGTATTCTTTTATTTTATTTTTTTATTAAACTTCCTTTTTATTTATTTTTTGTATCTTTCACATCGTGCATCTCGATCCCATTCATTTCCTATACCCTCATATCTGCCTTCTGCCCTTGCAACCTCCCTCAAAAAATAAAATAAAATTTAAGAGAAAAAAAAGAAAAAAAAAAGGAACAATCTTGTCATGGAAGGTGTAGTGTGACAAAATGAATGAGTCATGAAGTAAACCCTTTTATCTATATATCATTACATGCAAGTGTTCATTGCAAAGAGTTATTGATCTGGTTTGAGGCCTCTGGTTTCTTCTACACTGTCGATGCTGGGCCCTCACTGGGGCTCCCTCTTGGATATCCTGTTGTTGCCATGTGTCGTGGAGATCCTGAAGCTTTGGGTCTGCAGGACCAGCCCCTTCACGTGCTCCAGCAGATCATAGATAGGATGGGTGTTGGGATGGACCAATTTATAATCCTGGTTCTGGGCCTGGGTAGTTGCAGGGTTGGTCAGTCCGCCAGCTCTCCCCTGTCTTCACCACCAGGATGAGCTCTCCGCCATTGCCCTGGCTAGTTCACCCCTTGCAGCTATGAGCAAGGGGCAGGACCAGTTCTGCTGTCACATCCTCAAGGTCAGCTCAACCACACCTACACCTTCAGAGCCAACTCTACTGTGCTGCCCAGGTGAGGTGTAGGGGGCACTGTCCTGAGTGCTGTAGCTGGCGAGGAGCAGGAACAGCTCCCTCGCCCACCACAGGTGGCAGGGGCAAGGGGGAAGGCATCTTTCCCTCGCCCTCCCCACCACATGGCAGACGAGGGGGCTGTAGCCAGCTATCCCACTCTCACAGGGCCAGCTCACCAGCACCTCTGTCAACAAAGTCAGCTCTTCTGTGCTGTCCAAGCAAGGAGGAGGGCCAGCTCCCTCATCTGTGGCAGGTGGTGAGGGGCCGGGAGTAAGAGGGCACACCACTGCATGACAGAGGAGTAGTAGGGACAGCTCTCCTGTGTGCACAACTTTAGGGCTGGCACACCCACCCTCAGACCAACAGGGTTGGCTCTATTGTGCTGCCCAGGTGAGGTGCAGGGCATGCTCTCCCGAGTGCTGCAGCTGGTGAGGGGCAAGCACAGCTCTCCCATCTGCCTCAGCCATAGATTGGGGGGGGGGCATCTCTTCCCCGTCCATGCCACCATATATGTATTCTTAATCCCAAGTGACTGACCAAGAATAAACACCACTGTTTAAGGAAAAAAACCCTTTTGGAGATCACGAGGTTTCCTCGTGGTTATACTCAGCAGGACTGCATAAGAAGTTGATTGGATCATGGGCCTGGGTACCAGGTGTTTGTAAGGGTCTACACTTGACTGTAACTAGCAAGGGGGAGGTCTTTTGCTCTACCCCTTGGCATTGNTATAAATAGACCCTTGGAATAAAGTTCTGGACCTGTTGGATAAGGATCCAGGCCCACTTGAGTCTATACTGTGTTTTCTTTCCCCTCTCTACCTCTAACTAAGTCTCTTATTCCTCATTCCTCAAGAGTTCTGGGGTAAATAATTACGGGGGCTTGTCCCCCACAGAAACCTTCCTTAACTCTCCCCTAAAAATTTTTGCCTGGGTCATCTACAGCCCATATTATTCCATGTTTCTGCTGTGAAAGTATATGTCATCTGTGCAGAAGAGGGATATATTAATAAGTATATTAGAATGGAATATTTTGGAAATTTCTTGCAACTAGAATGAAGATTTTAGTTTACAGTAAATGTGTATTTGGGTGTCTAAGATTTGATATTTCCTCTAAACTGTTACTTTAGCATCAGTATCCACATAAATGTATATATTCATAACATATTCAATTATGATCCTCTGATCTAATTGCTGTCCATAGGCACCTGTTTTGAATGTTCTATCCTCCTGTGTTAGTACTAGCTTTTGTTATGATTCGAACCAAGAATTTTTATTCTCTTTTATTTGTTGTGATAGAATTACAGTTAATGGATTCTAATGTTTTTAAATCCCTTTCTTTTGACAAGTAACCATAAAATAATCATGTTGGGAGAAGCTTTTCTTGCCTAAATTATAAAAACTGAAATGCCAACCTCTCTGTAACAGTAACATTTTTGCTTAAAGTTAACGAAGTTGGCACAGGTATAAGGAATTCAAATTAGCAGAAAGTAGTTTCTTCAAACTGATAAATAGGATAAGCTCATTTTTACTAAATTAAAAGCAATAAAAACTTTCCACCCCAGAGAACCTACTCAAATTAATTCATATTTAATAATATATAACTATTTAGAGAGGTGATATTAATCTTCATTTTTTTAAAGTTAATCTGAACTAAGTGATGTGAGAATTTATACCGAATATATCCATTTCTATCACAGCTTGCTGCTGGGCTCAGTTCTCTAGTTTAGCAATTGTTCTAAACTTAACTGTAACACGAATCTTTAAACGGTCTTATTAATATAAAACCCACAGCCAGATATTGTAAATGAATTTCTAAATAGTCTTATTAATTAAAAACCCAGAACCAGATATTGGGGTAAATTCTGAAAGATCAGAGAAACAGAACAAGCCACAGCTACCTCACCTCACCAACTTCTCTTCCTGTTTCCTCAAACTGGAAGCTTCTAAGTCCTCATCAAAATGGATCTCCGTTGAACTGCTGCTAAAAGCCTAAAAGCTTAAAAAGCCTTTAGTTCCTGGTCCTCATGCCTTATATACCTTTCTCTTTCCTGCCGTCACTTCCTAGGATTAAAGATGTGTGTCACCATGCCTAGATGTTTCCAGGGTGGCCTGGAACTCACAGANATCCGGATAGATCTCTGCCTCCCAAGTGATAGGATTAAAGGCGTGTGTGCCACCATTTTCTGGCTTCTATGTCTAATCTAGTGGCTGTTCTGTTCTCTGACCCCAGGAAAGCTTTATTAGGGTGTATAACATTTCAACCACACTTAACTGACCATTCTGTTTGACTTTCATCTTTCTTTGTTGTTGAGGCATTGATTTTCTCAGTAGGAATTTTATGTGTTCCTCCTTACCTGTTGTTTTTTAAGCTTTAAATCTAGCACTAGATAATAGACACATTATTGTTGAATTCCACTTTTCTGCATATTCAGCTGTAATATTTTGTAGTGTTATTTTTCTCTCAGGGTATCTGTAGACTTTTTGTCTTATCATTTCATAGAGTCTGGGTACATTTTATAGCTATCAACATGCTCAGCTCACATGATGTCACTAGACTGTATGTGAAATTTGTGGTATATATAGTATGTGTATTACCAATTTCCATTCTGTAATGAAGAAAGCAAAAGTTGTCCACTGTCACACAGCTCTCTTTCTTCCTTCCCCTACTTCCTTGTGTATCTTCTTTTGCAGAGCTAAGACTTAAACCCAGGCTTTGCCCACATCAAGCAGGTGCTCATCCCTGAGCCTCAGCCACAGCCTCAGTATTGCTCAAATCTTACATGTAAGTGAGGAACCAAAAGAGGCTCTGCATGGCTTGTGACTCAAATGGAAATAAATAATGGCTATGTCATTGTTGACACACAATCCTATTATGCCCTGGCAAATCTGAGAGTTAATACAGGAATAAAATGAATAGCAATTTTTTTAATTATTTTATGTGTATGGATGTTT
Organism: Neotoma lepida; assembly: GCA_001675575.1. Taxonomy (NCBI): domain Eukaryota; kingdom Metazoa; phylum Chordata; class Mammalia; order Rodentia; family Cricetidae; genus Neotoma; species Neotoma lepida. Next base: position 14,796 of record LZPO01009195.1, read on the forward strand.
TGCCTGTATGTGTGTATGTCTCTGTGTGTGTGTATCTGTGTGTGTGTGTGTGTGTGTGTGTGTGTGTGTGTGTACACCATGTGCACACCTTTGGAAGACAGAGGAGGGAGTCAGGTCCCTGGAACCAGATTTACAAATGGTTGTAAGCCTCTATGTGGGTGCTGGGAATAGAACCCTGGTCCTATGCTTATCTATCTCTCTAACCCCAGAATAAGAATAATTTTGCAAGATAATTTGAGACAATATAAATATAAGAATGTCAATAATTTTATTTACCTTCTAGAAAAAAATCATTGATAAAAGAAATAGAATAAATGTTGCATTCCCTAGAGCAACAAAAGCTAAATAATACAGAGGAATAAATTTCACAGAAGAGGTATAAAACTCAAAAAATAAATTATCATTGATGAGCAAAGAAGATATGAAAATAATGAAAAAACAGTATTTCTTACATAAGATTTAATATATCAAGTGATATTTCTAATTATGAAGTTCAATATCAATTTAATTAAACTCCCCTGAAGGTTACTAAAGCTTTTAATTGAATGAGACAATCTGTGTTCAAATAAGAAAAAAAATGATATATGTCAGCTATGAATTTTTAGCAAGTAATATTAATGATAGAAAACTTACCTTAGCATACATCAGAAGACAGAACTCAGACTTCTTGTCAAATAAATATTGTTCTAAAATAAAAGGTAACTCAATAAAAACATAGGAAGCCAAAAGTAGATCTCGGTATTTGTAAGAAATTAAAGCATGACAATGTTGGTCATTTAAGTCAGTGAGAAAGTGTGAACTATTTAGTAAATACACTTGTCACAGCTAGGGATTCACTTGATATAAAATGTGATTAGACTGACTTATGACATGTTGAAAACAGTGACATGGCGTATTTCTTTCCAAGAAAAACAAGAGTAAGAAAAAACCATTATCAGAGTTCATACTTAACAGTAATGGTGCAGAGAAGATTTAAATCCATGTCTATAACTTATTGTTGAGGGAAAAAAGGGATATTCAAGTACATATAAGACAAAGTACTTTTATAAACTAACAACTCTATAGCTTCCTATATGTGCATGTATTTTGTACACAATTATACAACTGCAGAGAAAAATGTGGTAGACATGTGCTAGCTTATGTACTTGAGTTTGAGTTGAGAATGACAGGTGGGTGAAAGACTAATGCATGATATTTGAACTATTTATAACTTCTGAAAATATAGATATGGAACAATCATGCAAATTTATAGAAGCCATACTTTAATTTTACATATATACAATGCACCAAATCATAGAAAGTTTGAAAAAGACTTCCATTGATGTATTTTATGTGTAATCAGAAATATGAACTTGGCTATAATCCACTATTGAATCCGAATCCTCAGCAATGTTGGAACTTTTCTGTGATGTTCTTTAGATGTATGGAGTAAGTGGATGTTCAAACATTGGTCAGTGAACACAGGGTAGCATGGCCCTTGGGTCAAATGCCTACTTAGCAAGCCACAAGTGATCCAATAATCACAAAGAGTTTCTGAGGGGCTTTGGCTCCTAAAACACAACATATTCAATTTGCATTTTGAAATCCTCTAGACACACACACACAAAAAATGATTGCACATGTCCAGCTTACAGAAATCTGGCAGTGAAAATCAGATAGAAAAACAAAAGTGCAACCAATGTGTCTGACACAGTAAGAATAACGCACTCGGGGAGATAGACTACCAAGTCCAAGCTGTCCTTCAGGAGGTGGAGCACTTGGTTGTAAGAGGAACCTGCTGNCAGTGGATAGTTCCAGCTACAATAGCCATGTCCAAAAGGCTAACAGGGAACTCAGGCTGGCTCCCACACCAGATGCTCTTGCTGTGATGTTTTTTTTTTCCCCCATGCCTGTATGTGGTGAGGCTGGGATCACTAGTGTTTCTGTAGTTGATAATAAAGTACATATATCTATCAGCACTTGGAAGCATCACTTGCTAAAGTCTAGCTTTCTGGCACCTTTTGAAGAGTATCTGACTGGGGGGGCAACTCTCTGAGGTCTCATTCCTTGTTGAGCCATATCTACTGAAACAATATTCCATTGTAACCTCCATTTGTGAACATCTAGNAAGATAGTCTCCATCACATCAGTATACAATCCTCTACATTGGATTGTCACTGTTTAGCACAGTGCTAAAAATCAACCACAAAAATAATTTAATAAGGAAGTCAAATTACTGCCCTCATATGGATATAAATGAAGTAGTAAGTGACCAAAGACAGTATTAAAAAGTACTTACTTAGAGTTATGGAGCTAACTCATCAATGAGAAACACTCTCCCTACAAGCACAAGGACTAGTTCAATCTCTAAAACCTACATAAAAAAGCCAAGAATGACAGTTAACTCCTGCCAACCCAGCATTGAGGAAGCAGAAATAAATGTCTGGGGCTTGAGCCAAGCCAACATGGAAAGTTCTAGGCCAGTGACACATCCTGATTAGTAAGTGTGAGAGAGACAGAGAGATGAACAGAGAGAGAGAGAGAGAGAGAGAGAGAGAGAGAGAGAGAGAGAGAGAGAGAGGAGAGAAAGAAAGAGAGAGAGAATGTGCCCTAAGAATGATGCCTAACAAGAGAGGCCAGAATATTATAAAAGTCAGAAAACCACGACATCTTCTGTGAGGTAGTATCCTCTACCTACAACAAAGAGCTGCACCCTTGAAATCTCAATAATAAAGTCACTTAAACAAGATATGTACAGTGAAATCACCAGTGGATATGCCAGTGTGGATGGAGGAAATCTCTCAAGGTCACACCCCTGCATGAAGAGCTATAGGCAATTAATGGTACTGAAAAAGGAAAACTCAGTCTTTTTCAGGGAACAACCCCTTTAATAGGTTATCCAATCACAAGTGGTCAGACATACAAATATAAGGAACACTAAATGGACTCATCCATGTGGTGTGTGTGTGTGTGTGTGTGTGTGTAAATAATAATTCAAGAAGAAGAGGTCATGAATTTGAGAAGGAATAGGGTTATAAAGGATATCGGATACAAGCAGGACAGTGTTCACAGCAAGTGTAATCAATGGGGAATTGGCAGGTTAAGAGTTAATAGCATCACCCATCATTCAGAGCCCATCCCCTTATGTCATTAGCGGGCACATCTTGGAGAATCTCCACCTTAAATTCAACATATCACAGGTGCTCTGCAGTCAGAGAGGGACAGTCAGGCTCATCCTCTGCATCACTGTCTGCACTTTGTCTGGCATTTCCAAGCTCAACTAATAGAAATAACATTTTCTAGAACCTGTGAATCATCTCAGTCCTATTTCTTACTCCCACATTAGTCAGGCAACAAGCTCTGTCAAATCTGTATAACTTGCTTATTCATTTCCTTCTGTCTGGAACTCTCTGCCTCCTTTTTATCATTAAACTCTCAAATCCAATGCCACTTACCCCAAAAGATCTTTGGTGGTCCTTGCAGTATAAAATAGCAACTCCTATGACTGGAGTTTTCCAAGCACACAATTACAATTTTTATGTTAGCATAGATGGGTTTCTCAAATTTCTCTGTAAGAACCGGAATCTTTCTCAGCCTATTCACCACTCTGTTCTTCCTGCATGATAGACTGCCCAGTGTATTGGATACAAAATATGAATGTAGCCTTCAAGCTCATTCATTATGAGATCCACTCAGCAACTGTTTATTGGGCACTTCCAAAGCAGACACTGACTCAATTCAGGAAATAGAAGGATGGATAAAATCAATCCTATCCTTCACCTCATGAAGCTAATATGTAGAGACAATTATCTAATAACTACACAACTGAATTTCAAATCACAACTGTGAGTGGTGTTTCTTATTTTCTCTTTTCTAAGTGTCCATTGCCTGTGCTTTACTTCAGTTTATCATCAGAATCACCTACTTCCTGCCCTCTACTCTCACTAACATCTGCTTTGTGTTCAAAGCTAAAATAAAAATCCACAAATCCAGTGCCATTTCTGACATTGAAATCTTTAATTAAAAAAAAAAACCTTCAGTGACTATTTTTTAGCAAAAAATATCTGTCTTTGCCTCCTCCTCACCACTCTTCACCTTTCTCAGGACACTCACATTCCCAAGAGGTGGAGTAGGTGGTTTTCAGCCTTTCAATGGGTTATAGATAATTGACATTGTTTAGGATGGTTGGTTACAAGTTGTTAATTGACAATGGTCAGGAAAAAAGCTAAACAAAGGAGATTAGATTCAAGTCTCTTGTTTGAAGAAAAAAAGAGGATATAGATATGATAAAATAAAAGGTAGATTATTGAATCTACTCTGAAAAAAATAGAAATGATAGGATAAAAGGGTAGATTATTGAATCTACTCTGAAAAGAAAAAAGGGAGAATATGGATATAATAAGATAAAAAGGTAGATACTGAATCTGCTTTTAGAAAGCAGCTACTGGTTTTAAATATTTTACTTTGGATTGGATTTTTGTATATTGCATACAAATTTTGTATATTGATACAAATTTGAGATTGATTTTGTTAGAAAATACTGTACATATACTTCTAATCTTGTTCAAGGTATTGTACCTATACAGTTCATTTAATAATGTAATATAAATTGCTAGTCCTTGAACGTTATTATTACCAACTAATTAGGATATAAGAAGTACAAGTTAATAGTCATTACAATCAAACTTATAGTCATATTAGGTATGTTTTCAGAAATATATTTTAGATAGACAGGTCATCTTCAAATACTTCAGAGATCTACAGAATATGGCATTTAAGATGTTTTAATAACATAGATTCTTTTTTTATGACAATGAGACATGTCTGCTCCTGGCAGCACCAATCTACTTCAGAGAAGATGATGGACATTGAAGAAGCTCCTTATGGAGTTTACTTTCTTTGTTAGCCACTGGGCATACTGCTGACAGTATGCTGTCCAAAATGGATAAGCTGAACACAAAAGAAAAGACTGCCGAACCTTGCCAAGACAAGGTAGGAAGGCCCTTTAGAAAATCCTGCTTCACAAATGAATCTGTCAGACATGCTAGGCCTGTAGACTGAAGATGGATGCTCCAACATTGCAGAGAAAACTTGGGTGACTGTCCAGGCAGCCAGCTGTTTTTGTCATTTCTCACATTTTTGGAAGTCACTTATTTGCACTTCCTGCTTACTTGGGTAATATTATTTCTTTCTTGGGTCTCTGATGGAGTTAAAGACTAGATAGTTATAGTTATAGTTTTCCTTGGTAACAAATTCCAAAAAGAAACTCACTAAAGAGCTGTAAAGTGTATAAGTATGAAAGACATCAAAAGATAGTTTTAGTTGGTAATACAAGTTAGGATAGGATAGAAATACAATTAGGTACAACATTTTGGACTCACCAAAATGGGATAAATGGAATATTTTCTCTGAATTTGTCAAATGTTAATGGACTGAACATTGTTAATTTAATTCTTGACTGTATATATTGCATATGTATATTGTAGTTATTGTATATAGTTTTTCTAATATTAATTATAACATTTTATTATTTTAGACAAAAAAGGGAAAATGTGGTGATATATTGTGTACCCTAATAAAATTTCCCTAAAGATCAGAGAACAGAACAAGCCACTAGATTAAACATAGAGGCCAGGAAGTGGTGGCATACACCTTTAATCCTAGCACTCAGGAGGCAGAGATCTGTCTGGATCTCTGTGAGTTCAAAGCCACAATGCATGACATTGACTCAGTCTGGGAGAGAAACAGAGCCAGGTAGTGGTGGCACACATCTTTCATCCTAACACTTGAGATCTCATGCCTTTACTTAGGAAGTCACACGCCTTTAATCCTAGCACTAAAAAGGAAGTGATACAGTGGGCNGAGAAACGTATATAAGGCGTGAGGAGACAGGACTAAAGTCTTTCGGCTGAGGAAAGCTTTTCAGACTGAGCAGTCCTATAGGTAAGAGGTGGCTTGTTCCTTTGTCTCTCTGATCTTTCAGCATTCACCCCAATGTTCTGGCTCTGGGTTTTTATTAAAAGACCATTTAGCAATTTGTGTTACACAAAAGTTATACACTTTTCCCTGGACTTTTGTATATATGATCCCTCAGCCTGATACAGCTTTCCCTACTCTTTCACTTACCCATGACTCTAGAGATAAGCAGTCCTAGAAAACCTCTTTCAAGCCACTCAGACTAACAAAAAAGCCTCATAGATGGCATAGATATAGTTAGGTATAGATGATATAGATATAGGTAAATATAGATATATTACCTCTATTCTGTTTATTGGCTTGCTTATTATTTTCCTTGAAAGCCTAAGAGTTCCTTTTGGAAACATTTTTCACATTCTCATCTTTATTGTGGCCAGTATATAAAGTCTATGAAAGGGTGGTTGAATAGATAGAATTCCTTGGAAAAATTAAAAGTATATAATAATATTCAATAATAGAGCTTCAAACATATTACCATTAATAATGCACATAAAGGGATGGGAAAATGCATGACTTAGTACTAAAATGTTTACTAAGCATGAAAGAGGCCCTGATTTTAATCCCTAGTACTGTTTTAAAAATTAATAATAAAAGAGGGGTACAAAAAGGATATTGACCAGAACAGGAAGCTAGAAGCCTAATTTAAACCTTTCTAACACTAGTAGTCAACACTCAGAAATTTGAGCCCTGAATTCTGTTATTGAGGTTAAGAACAGCAGCTATCCATAGCAGTAAAGAAGTAGGGCAATTATACCATCACACAGAAAGACACTTTGCAAGGTTTCTACCACCATTGAAGTCTACTCAACAAAAAACGTATTAGCATCCCCTGAGTCATTAGTGAGAAACTTTAATAAGTGAAGAATGGGTGTGTTTAGGGGCTTCTCCTCACTGTGCAAGGANTGCAGGCAGAAGCAATATTGCTTTGTGTGCTAAGAAAATTCTAGTGTTTATGGCAACCAATAAGGTCTAGTGTAGGCCAGGGCTTGATATGGCCTTTTGCTGTCCTAGGAATGCTGACTTGTTAGAGAGGAAAAGGAGATAATGTGCAGAAAGGTTAATTGGCCCTTGACCAAATGTCAGCATCCATTTTCAATCAAAATGTTGTTTGTGTCATTAGCCACTAAGGATGGAATGAGTATTTAACAAAAGTGTAAAAATAAGATGAATCTAGTCATTCTACCTGAGGACATCCTAGAGGAGAGGAACTACTTTCAACCCACCTCCAGTGGCCCAGGGGAACCAACCTTTTTGCCACAAAAGGGTACATGGAGTAATGGTGCAGGGTTTTACACTTTAGCCTTGATGTTAGCAAAGGCTTCACCTGACCAGCTATAGAATATGCACCCAGAGTTCTGCAAATACTCATTAAATACNTGCTGCATTCCAGACACAGGGCTCCATGAAGTCTAATTGTTGCAAGCAAAAACTAAGGATTTCTAGTGAAAAGGCATCAACACTAATAGGTACAAGATTGTTCCAGGCATGAACTAAGGTCCTGAAGAGCACAAGAATAAGCCAGCCACTGAAGATAATTCCCTGTGTAAAGATAAGATGGAAAAGCAGTGCTACCAAACCCATACCAGTTATCTCAGGGGTGACCTGGCAATCAGCTGTGACCAGGACAACTTCAGACTCCCTAGCAGTAGTGGAGAGGAGAGATTGTCTGGATGTTGTTATTGCTAGATGGAAAAGTAGCCCTGGGGTAGATGAAAAATTTGAAAAGAAATGAATGTCTGAAGGTACCCATTTAACTATCAATAGTGGATTGATGCACATTCCCTAAAACTGTCATTCTCAACTTGGCAAAATAATGAAACTGGAGAGAAACTCAAGAATGAGCTGAAGCTTCATCTGTGTTATTTCTAGCACTGTGGTGACAGGGTGGAAGGCTCACTCAAAGCCTTCTTCTAGCCAAAGCTGGTTGTATTTGTTCATTTTTTTTTTCATTGGTGGATCTAAAAAGAAGAAAAAGTACACGTGGCTGGAGATTGAGAAAAAGAATCTCAGCCCACCCCACTTTCTCTACACCAACACCACAGATACCTTCTAGAAGCTGCGGCTTCCAAAGAAGGCAGGGTTTCCATGCCAAAGAGAAGACAGTGGAGTCAGCAGCTGCAGCATAATGCTGGATGGAAAAGAATGCTCTCCGATGTTGCATAGCAACAGCTCCATGATGGAAAGGTGCAGCCTTAACACACACATACACACACACACACACACACACACACACACAATTAAATATTTTTAAAAAATTGAATAGGTTCTAATGTCAGGCAGGCCTTTCAAACATGGACCCTCTGATCCACGGTTATTTATCCCATTCTACTCATGAAACATACGTCATTAGATAACACAATAATCACCAGCAGGCCCAGGAAATGAAAACACCAGAGCATTCTTAGAACTCATAATCAAACCCTAACAATAACCAGACTTCATGATGCTGTTATTTAAAGCAAAGTTTCTTTCAATTAGCTTTGAAATTAATTGTTCAGCATAGAATGTCAGCTCCATGTCCACAATCCTTTGGTAATTGCTGCCTGCTGTTAAGACGTCATTAAGTTCCTATGTTGAAAGCTGATGACTATTTCATATTCCAGGATTTATTCTTAGCACAACAATGCTTTTAACAATGTGTTTATTGTTTTTGCCAGTAGTTGTTAATTGACTAAGCCCTGAAAAGTTTATATACTAAAGGCACAATAGGAATAATATATCACTTTTTCATACTCTTTGGAACACTGATATGTAATAGTTTAGCAAAGATTTGAATACAGAGAATTTTGCAAAAGCTTTTTATTTCAGTTCTGATGAGAATTCTGTTGCAAATTCTTTGTTCTTTTGTCTTCTGTCTCTAACTTTTAGCATACAATGAATAATTTGTAAGTATAGGTGTTGAGACATTTTATTAATACAACAACTAGTACATATCCCAGCCTCAGAAAGAACCTTGGTTTTGGAGGATCCAAGATTTACTGCGGAGCACAAAACTGAGGAATGAACAAATGTAGCCAAATTCAAATTACAAAGAAAATTTGAGAGAAAGGGAGTTGAGGACTCTGAAGATAGGTTTATAGTGTCTGGGTGCCAAGAAGTCATAAGAAGCAATTCATATCGATGGCAGTGAAGTGGATAAGACACAAGATACACTCAGAGAAAATAGTCAAACACTTTGGTGACTAACTGTATTGGAATCATGCAAGATTGAAGGGGAAATAAAGGAATGGGAGACTGTTTTCTACACAGGTGAAACAAGTTTTCAGTGAATTGTTCTGTAAACATTGTAAATAGTGTTTGGAGGAGGGAGGGATACAAGGAAAGGAAGAGATTAATTTGAATGTGTTAAGCTTTATTGAAATGCCCAAGAGGTAGACAGGGCTGGATGGATCCAATCTGATGACTCTAGATGCCAGTAGGGCTGATTTTTCTTCATTCACTCTCCTGATTTGCAGAGAACCTTGCCCTCTCTGTGTGATTATGTAGTCTTTCTTCATATGTATGCCCTAATATTCTCTTTTTGCATAATCATCATGCTACATTAAGGTCCACCTTGATGGCTTAATTTTAAATTAATGACTTCTTTAAAAGCAGCCACATTTTGTGGGTGCTAAAAATTAAGATGTTTAATTTAAGATACAGTTTTAGGGGATGCAACTCAGTCCGTACAGAAGTGGTAGGGTTGCATTCCCTTTGATAATCATTACAGAATATAAATTCAAGAAGAATTGATATAAATTGATATAAATTGGTGGGTTATTATAGCAATCCAGGTAAAAATAAGTTTATTGTATAAATCAGTGACAACAGAGATAGAGAGAAAATAACTGACTTCTTAAATATTTAAGAAATAAAATTGGTAAAATCAACAATTAAGAGAAAAGGCACTGAGTGAAATTGTACTGCATTACTGAAGAGAGACAGAATCAGCAGTTTAGTGGAAAGGAATTAACCAATATTGAAAACAAGCAGCTCCCAATGGAAAAGACTGAGGTGTTGGCTGGAGAAAGAGTTATAATGATCTGTGGATACTGACATCTCACAGTGATGCCCCTGGCTTTTGTGTGCTGGACACATGTAAAACCTGAAATGGAGTGTGCTGCTATTTTAGCATCATAAGAAGCTAAGGAAAACATCCATGTATCCTTTCCACATACTAAACATGCTGTAGCCAAAAAAAGAAAAAAGAAAAAACTACATGCCTTGATTTTTGGCCCAAGAAGAGCAGATGTAAGGCACAGCCTAGAATTTCTTCCACATCACCAAAAAAGTAGATCAATGGGTCCAGAGCTCTGTGTGTTGAAAAGAGAATGGTTTGTGAACTAAAATAGGTCATGTGTGGTGATTTGAAAGAAAATGGCTCCCAAAAGGATTGGCACTATTATGAGGTGTGGCTTCATTGGAGTAGGTACGGCCTTGTTTGGAGCAAGTGTGTCACTGTGGAGGAGGGCTTTAAGGTCTCATATATGCTCAAGATACTGTTCAATGTCTCAGACCACTTCCTGTTGCCTGTAAGTCAAGATGTAAGAACTCTCAGCTCCTTCTCTAACACCATATCTGCCTACATGCTGCCTTGCTTCCCACCATTATGATAATGGACTAAACCTCTGAACTGTAGGTGAGCCACTCCAATTAAATGTTTTCCTTTATAAAAGTTGCCATGGCCATGGTGTCTCTTCACAGCAATAGAAACCCTAAGACATCATGTATGTGGTATACATATATAACCTCATCACTTGAAGGCTGAGATAGATAGATTGCCATGTGCTTAAGGCCAGTCTGGGTGATATAATGAATTCAAAGACAGCATGGGCTACTTATCACACACAACTCTGTCCCCAAGACACAACACAAAGAAAAAGACCAAGAAAAGGGATAGATTGAACCTTTCAGAAAACAGCTCTTGCTATTTCCCATGAATCCCCATCAATGTGTACACTGCCTGTATGTAGTGCATGCTCAATAAAAGTTAGTCAATGAGCAAGAAATAAGTGTTGACTGGTGCCAACTGTCAGGTAGGCATATAAGTTGTGGGATGGGAAGCAATACAATGTAGATTGCAGGTAGCCTGGGAATCTGGAGGCAGTTGAGAGGCTGACAATGAAAAGAAATGGAGGGAAAACTGCAAGGCACGGTCTTTCTTGGAGGAAGTGAGCAGGGATGGGATGAGGACACAAGTAGAGACTGCACCTAAATTAAAGGAAGAAATTTCCTCTGGTGTTAAACCAAAAGAGTGGAGTTTAGAGACAAGTGTTTAAGGAAGGCAGGTCCCTCCTAGATACTCTGTCAAAAGTTGTTTGCTTTAAAACCTCAATAGGATGCTATGCCTGGAATTCACTCCTTTCATTGTTTCATGAATGCTTAAGGAAAAACAGAAACCTAAAATAGAATTCCTTCTTGCATTCAATGGGTTTTCTCACTCTGTCCCTTCCCTTGTCATTTATCACACTCACTCCTTATTCTGGAGACACTTTCAGGCTTTTCATAAATAACCTCATAGATATTTATTGATCTCATTTTGTAATGCATTAACAGATATATACAATATTTAAAATGTTATTATGTGTATTATACAATAAAATCATTTCAAAACTTGATTTAGCAGGAACACAATTGCATATTTAAATCATCCTCTTAGATTTTTTTAACCCACATTTTTACATTTTCTTGCTTTTTGGCTAAAGACTACCTGGCAAAGGACTCCACTTTATAATAAAAGCATGCTCACAGTTCATTGAGTTTTACTAATCTCATGTGTCTAATGAGTTATGCTGAAATGCTGAGAGTGGGAAAAGTGGTCTTCCCCAGGGAAGAGTCCCTAGTGAGTTACCTAATACCAAGTGATCAGCCCTGAAATCTTATACATACAAATAACATTATATGAACTGAGCAT
>LZPO01009196.1:14195-26621 GCA_001675575.1 Neotoma lepida
AGGAAAGGTTCAGAACCATGTAAATGTTTTGAAGGCTGGGGAGACTGGAATTAGCAGAGCAGGGATTCACCACTAACTTGCACCCTCTCCAGGCCCCTTTTTCAGCAATATTCTTCAATGATTATGACTTGCCTTATCCTCTACAATATATGAAACAGTCTCATCACTAGTTGAGGAAAGCATGATGAGGTAGATTAGCTTCCAGTTTNNGGCTGGTCATGTGGTCTATGACTAAGACAAGTGCTTCCTGGGAGCTCAGAACATGGCCATTCTGGGGAGGACTTTAATGTTTGAATCTTCAAACTCTTTCAATAGGATGTGATCAAACAACATGTTGGCTGACTCAAAACAAAAACAATTGAATAGGAACACCTACTTAGAGGAGANATCAATAATTATTTACATTTTATAAAGTTGAATTTGCCTGACAGTTAATAATGAAGAAAAGTTCCAGTGTTTTCTAGCAGTGAGGTCACTAAACCCTTCCACTGAGTTATGAATGATCAATCATTTGTCCCCCCCTCCCAATATCTCAGAATGTATAGCATCCAAATCTTAAGTAGTCATCAACTTAAGAATGATGGCTTTTTACTTTTTTTTACTGTATTTATTAGGCCATGCCACTGCATTTATGTGGAAATCAGAGGATAACTGATAGGAGCTAGATCTCTCCTTCTATCAAGAGGGTCCCAGGAATTAGATACAAGCCACAAGGCTTGGCAACAAGGGCCTTTCCTTGCTGAGCCATCTCTCTAGCCTTTAAATTTGATTTAANGTAAGCATTAAGGTCTATTTCTTTTTTTGGTCTGAAATTTGCTGCAAGTTTTCCTAAAATGTTGTTGGGTGGAGAGTGCTCCCTAACACCAAGGGGTTTGCAAGTACTTTACATACAATTATCTCAAGACACTGCAGTATAAATGGCCTGCTAGAGTTAAATGAACACAATGAAGCACAAGTAGTGCCTATCAATTCCCTGCCTCACATGTTCTTGCCCCATCCTCTGTTTAAACAGGTGCTATTTATACTCATTATAATAAGCAAATGGAATAATGTGATAAGTCATGCTTTGCTGAATTTTAAATTCTCNGGTTAATGTATGAAATTAAGGTAAATTTATTCATTTTAGAAATGGTGCTATAGTTATTATGTGCCCATTTGACCCTTTAAATTAAACCAATTAAGTGTAACTATCTGCATTATTATTTCTGTGATGGATGGATGATTGGATTTTATCAATTTCTTCCCTAACTGTCAAATCATACATGTACTTATTCACTGCACATCATCCATCTCTCCTTCATTGCCCATTCTGTGGCCTTTCTCACATGCTAATAGTAGCAATCTCTCTCCAAAACACAAATGGGAAAATTGTTGTCATCATCGGAGAAATATTTCTAGTTTGGCCAGTTCATAAATCGTCTTTTTCTACCCACNCCAGACATTTAACCCATAAATGAATTGGACTTAGTCTAGTCATTTCCTTGAGAATTTTTCTCTCAGTCTTTATAGTAAAGCCTTTAGACCTTTGGGCTGGAAAGATGGCTCAGCAATTAAGAGCACTGGCTGCTATNTCAGGNGACCTGGTTCAATTCCCAACACCCACATGGCCACTCATAATTGTCTGTAACTCCAGTCCCAGGGGATCAGACATCCTTTTCTGGCCTCTGATGGCAGAAGGCATGCACATGACACACANCCATATATGCAAAAACACATCCATAGNCATACATTTTTCAAAAATAAAGGTGTCAACAACTACAACTCATAATTGTTCTAAATTTATTTTTAAGGCTTTATATCTTAGAAATACAATCTTCCCATGCCTGTTACTATATTTAAGGAATCCCGGTTCTTCTTTGCTAATATCTAACCAAGTACCCACATGTTACCCTGACTGATACTGTACCTTCAAAGACTCATAATTCCAGAAAATACAGATATTGGACCCCAAGCAGTAGCAGTTATGTCAGAATATTCCATTTACTTTGCCTAATCATGTAATTCCTTCTGACTTTCCCTTTCAGCTGTCCATCTCTGTAAATTTTCCTTTTCACCCTTGTCCATATTTTCTTTCATANACAGTCATAGCCAACCCTTCTTTAAGTCCATCCTTCCCTGCAAGTAACTTCTGTTAGGCTCTCAGCTCTCTATGATGTCTTTGGAATAACTCCCCGNGTGTAGGAAAATCTCCTACCCCTGTGTATGCACTGTCTGCATTGTGAACCTTCTGAAANCCCATTTCTGCTGGAAGCCTCATGATGTTAATTTCCCTGCCCGGCACATTCTCTAGACCTCATTCCCAGGAATGCTGTTCTGGCTAAATCAAAGTGGCAGCACTTTAAGAGAGAGATGCTGTTTCCATTTCTTCTAAAGCACCATGATTGACTCTCAAAATAATGTCTTCCATCAAAATAATAGTCCTTAACTGGATGTCAAAGCCTATGGCCCAAGCCAGGGCCCGTTCTGCCAAGTCAGCTTCAATTGTTCCTTCCGGTAAATTTCTTTTCCAAGTTTTCTAGAAGTTCTAGGGCTAAAAGCCCCCAGAAGGTGAACAGGAAAGAGAGATATTTCTTCTCATAAAAGGATGAGAAAAGCCAATGCACATTCGTCCCGTGGGTCATCTTGTGCTAGCAGCAAAAGGGCTGACTATTCTTAAGATAGAGAAATGAAAAGATGGGTGATTTAATAAAAAGTTCTGAGGCTTCACTGGTCTTATCTCCCATCACTTTCATTTTCAGAGATTTTTTTTTAAAGGGAATTCATACAACAGTAGCAATCTGTCATCAGCTTGGTTCTCTGAAAACTCAAGTTATCCCAAATTCCTGGTGACACTTCTTCATTAAGAGTCAAGACTTCAAATGAATACCCCAGTCACTCTGTGCTCTGTGTGCAAAGCTGAATGTGGTATTTTCATATGATTTACTATATGTACACGTAGGCAGATTGGTCTCCACCTAATTTTCATTCCATTTACATTCAGGAAGAAAAAAGGTCTCCGNATTTTCAGGGGTTGTCTATAGTATTTTGTTTTTATGGAAACATTAGAGAGAGCAGCCAATTATGCAAGACTCCATTTAGTTTTGATTGCCTTAAAATACAAACTGCTAAGGTTTTATAGGCCTGTACTAAAGAAAGAAAAATACTTACCACCTAATTCCAGATATCTTGTAACTTATGAACCACTAGACATAAAATCATTGAGTCTCCGGGGCAAGAAAGAATCTACCTCGGAAACAAGGAAATCACACTGATCAATAACGAGGAACGAAAATAAGAACTTTCATTCCTGAGAAGGCTTTTCTTTTTTACTTTTACANTATCTGGCCTTATTTATTCGATTTTGCTGTGTGCCCTTGTGGTCAGAATCTATCTCGTGGNTTTCTTAACCTAACTACAGTTAAGATACATTTTTTTTTTTAACCAAGCAATGTTAGAACATGATTCTTTTAAAAAAATTAAAACAATTATGTTGTTTGCTGGAACAAAAGTCACAAACTCAAATGCCTTCCAGATCCAAACAAAGAGCCTGTTACCTTGTGCAACTCCAAGGCATCATTCATTCCTGCTATGTTCCACACCATGGTAGATGGGGAATAATATATAAATGACGCTAGAAATGCCAGTGGCAGTGTGCAAGCAAAGTCAATGTGTAAAGTGGCCCTGGACAAAATAATAAGTAACAGTGGGCCTCTCATCAAACTGGAGGGCACAAGACTCTGCCAACAGCAGATTCATGTCCNCACAGACATTTTGCACAGCAGCTCATATTGCTTATGATTTCACTTTCAGAAGAGACGAGCCAGTATTTGTCAATGGAGAGTGAAAATGTGGCTCCTGAGCTGGGTATATGGCTCAGCTGATAAAGTGTTTGCCTAATATGCAGGAGGCTCAGGGGTCAACCCCCAGTACAGCAGATACTGACTGGGNATAGTGGTACATTGATGGGTGATGGTGTTCTGTATGCTGTGAATATGTGTTGCTCTGATTGGTTGATAAATAAAATGCTGATTGGCCAGTAGCCAGGCAGGAATTATAGGTAGGATACACAGACAAGGAGAATTCTTGGAAAAGGAAGGCTGAGTCAGTAGATGCCGGCCAGCTGCCCAAGGAGCAACATGTAATGGAATGCAGGTAAAGCCACGGACGTGGAGACATATAGATTAATAGAAACGTGCTGAGTTTAAGTGTAAGAGCTAGTCATTAATAAGCCTGAGCTAATNNCCANGCAGTTATAATTAATATAAGCCTCTGAGTAATTATTTTATAAGTGGCTGTGGGACNGTAGGTCCTGGCGGGGACCCAGACAAAACTTTCTCCTACAAATGGCGCCCATACATGGTGGCAAGAGTTTCCACCTGAAACCTGAGAGAATTTAATAAGAGATTCTAAAACGGAGCCAAAAATAGGTTCCTGCTTCATGTCTCATGCAGGCCCCGAGATGCCACAGCATTCAGGCTTGACCTGCAGCANGAGGGATTCCTGCCACACAGTACACAGAGCTGTCTCCAAGTTGTACAACACACTGCATAATGGATTTAGCCTTTACTCATACAGACAAAAAGGGTTTATGGGCCAGCTGCATGCTACCCTGATGGCAGCAGGGACCCCAGAGTTGGCGGGGTAAGCATGACTCTCTTGGGTACCCCCNCCATGTTGAAAACCTGAGGTGCGTAGAGTCAGCAGCCAAGGCTGCTGGTCCTAGCCACACAGTTTAGCAATTTAAAGTCTCTCCTGGTCAGAGAAGGAATATAGATTCACAATAAAACAGATTCAGATAAAATAACCTAAACAGTTTACTATGTATGTAAAAATGTAGTGGGCTTGAAAGAGAAAAGGAATATATATGCAGTTATATAAAGAAATAGAAAGTTTTTTTAAAAAGTCTTTAAAGAGGCAGTAGAAGTAATATAATAAGCCATGTAAAGATGGATATTACACAGAGAATCTAGATTGTGTTGTCTTTGGGATTTTCAACTGCAGAGAGACATTTGATTATAAAGACTACTGAATAAAATCAATATGTATATTTTAAAAGTATCTTGACCTCAAAATTTGTGTCTAAGGATACGTTGCTTTGGAAAGGCGGGTCTGCTTTTGTTTTCACAGGGAGCAAGAGGCTATGGATTTGTTCCAGGTTAAGATGAATCAGATTTGATCAAGCCAGACCTCCTGAACCTTAACAGATGGTACCTATCAGCAAAGGTTATAGCTGGTCTTCCCAGGACTTGAACATTATCTCAGATTTTCTCAGGATCCTCATAAGAATACAGCACCCCCTTCTTCCCCCTACTTCTAGGAGGAAGTAGCCTAGAAAACTATCTCCACATTCTCAAAAAATGGATTTTGGATGTTTGTCTTTGTTTAGGTTGTTGGTTACAAATTGTTATTCNTCATAGTCAATATCTTTCTAAAACAATAAAGGGGGATATGATATAGAAATATAGGATATAGACATGATAGGATAAAAGGGTGGATTGTTGAACCTATTTTTAAAGAGCAACTTGTTTAAAATGTTTTACATTGGTATAGATTTTAGTTTATTGATACAAATTTAAAGTTAATTTTGTTATACTTTATGTATATTTCTACTCTTTTTTAGGTATTATGTTTGTTTAACTCATTTAAATTGTAATGGACAATTAAGAAATACAGGTTAATAATTAGTCTTCTATCATAGTCAAATATAGTCATGTTAAGTTTTCTAGGTATAC
Source organism: Neotoma lepida (assembly GCA_001675575.1). Taxonomy (NCBI): domain Eukaryota; kingdom Metazoa; phylum Chordata; class Mammalia; order Rodentia; family Cricetidae; genus Neotoma; species Neotoma lepida. The sequence continues at coordinate 19,907 of LZPO01009196.1, forward strand.
ATAGATACAATTCAATTAGGTAGGTAATCTTCAAACACTTCCAAAACATACAGAATATGGCATTCAAAATGTTTTAAAAACTTAGACTTTCTGGACAATGAGACATGTCTGCTCCTGGTAGCACCAATTTACTTCAAAGAGGAAGATGGGCATCGAAGACACTCTATTCAGAATTTATCTTCTTCTTGGCAAAAATAGTCATTTGGGCAAGAAACTGTTCTTGCCTGGACTGCTTGAAAAAATGTTGTATCGACTGCACATGCAGGACCCATAGGAAGGTAACCACTGAACTTTGTAAGACGAAATGGTCTTTTAAGTTCCTGCTTTGCAGAAGAAACTGCTAGACATTCTATAGGACACAGAGAAAAGTGACTGAGAAACTCTGGGCCTATAGGCTGAAGATGGATGCCCCAACATTACAGAGGAACTTTAGGTAACTGTCCAGGCAGCCAGCTGTCTCTGTCATTCTAGATTTTTGGAAGTTGCTTGCAATGCTCTTCCTGTTTACTTAGGTAATATTACATCTTCTGAGGACTATGATGTGGTTGAAGACTAGATAGTTATAGTTTTCCTTAGTTATGATAAAAGATAAATTAGATATGAAACTTTAGACTCACAAATATAGGATAGATGATAGAATATTTTCTTTAACTTTACAAAATACAAATAGACTAGATACTGTAACTGTAATTCTTGCTTAATAACTGTTCCATTATATGTAATTTTACTATGTTGAACTTAAAACCTTCCTTTTAAATAGAAAGAAAAGGGGAAATGATGGGGATGTTGTTTTGTATGCTGTGAATATGTGTTGCTCTGATTGGTTAATAAATAAAGCTGTTGGCCAATGGTGAGGCAGAATAAGGTTAGATGAGACATTCTAACTAGAGAGAGAGGAAGTAGAAAGCAGAGCTGAACAGACGCTGCTAGCCGCCGCCGGGAGAAGCAAGATGTGACCATACCGNTAAGCCACAGGCCACGTGGCAAAACATAGATTTATAAAAATGGGTTAATTTAAGATGCAAGAGCTAGCTAATGAGAAACCTGAGCCATTAGGCCAAGCAGTTATAATTAATATAAGCCTCTGAGTAATTATTTTATAAGCAGCTGTGGGACTGTGGGTCCCGGCAGGCACGAACAAAACACTATCCTACAGTACATGCCTGTAATCCCAACACTTGGGAGATGAAGGCAGAAAAATCAGAAGTTCCAGGTCATCCTTGATTACACAATGAGTGTAAGGCTAGCCTGGGCTACAGTAAAGTATGCTTCAAAAATACAAAATAAAAACTGTGTCTTTTGTGTTATTAAAATTATTATATGCCACCATCATTTGTTTATAGTATTTTTCTTCTTTCTCAATACTCAATTTTAAAAAGAATTTTTAAATCAAAAGATAGTAAAGTACTGAAGTCCATTTCATGCCCAAACTAGTGGAATCATTGCATTGTCTGTTATGATAGGAATATATAACAAATCTCTGTTTCTACAGTAACATATAATTTTTACATCAAATACAGTTCTATTTAGCAAAAGACATCCATTCCATCTTTGCATCTCCTCCTGTCTGTTTCTGCCATGAATCTGTTCTTTGAAATTCAATCAAGCCTAGTACATGAACGGGCATTCTACAAGAAGGCATGACCCATAGGTACAAAACGCTTAGGGTTTAGAGATGTAATGAGTAAGTACAGCCAAGGACAATAGGAAAAGGTGCGAGGAATTGCTATACACAGTTGGTTACATATGTAGTGATAGCACAAGAAACAGATGTGACTTCAGGATAAGGAAAAACATTGAAAATGGTCCTTAAAGGCAGCCATAACTACACATGCCTGTAGCAGCAGCAATGGGAGGCAGAGAGGGAGATCCCAAGAGTTCCTTGGCCAGCCAGCCACAGCTAAAATGGTGTGCTTCTGCCTCAGTGAAAGATCCTGTCTCAAGGGAACATGATGGAGAGTGACAGAGGAAGACACTTCACTTCCTCCTCTGCTCACTACATGCAAGCACACTGGTGCACACAAACACTGATGTGCACACACACACACACACACACACACACACACACACACACACATACACACACACTGTCCTTAAAGGTGGATCTGAACAAAGTAACATGAGACAGAAATTATAATGCAGCAAATTCCTGAAGATACAAAGGTAAGAAAGCTTGCATTCTTTCGAGCCCAGTGTCTGGATCACACGCAGCCCATTAGTAGACAAGGTGATGAGCGTGTAAGAGAAGAGCCTGGCACTCACTGTGCTGGCGGCTCCTCCTTGTTCTCTCTCCATTTCCCATTCTCACCCTATACCAACATTTGAGAGGAGTTTTTGGGCCACTTCAGTTTCTATTCACATTCACATCCCTAAAATCAATGTAGCCAATACTCAAAATTCACATAGTATTTCCTTTTTAAAAAATATTTTTGAGAATTTCATACATAAATACTATACTTGCAGCATTTCCATCCCTCTCCCCCAACAACTCCTCGCAAGGGCCCTATCATCATTCAAATTCATGATGTCTTCTCCTATAATTATTGTTAAATACATACACACACCAAAAAACAACCCGTTGAGTCTATTTAGTGTCGTTCTTATGCATATTTGTTTAAAGCTGACCAGCTAGGATTGGATAACTTGTCAGGAGGCTTGTCTTTGGAGGATAGGAATTCTCCCTCTCCAAACCTTAATGGTAACTCTTCATCTACAGTTTGGACTTTGTGAGATTCTCCCATTCACAATGGCATGTCAACTGGTACTGCCATTGTTCACATTCCCCTTTTTTTTAAAGTTTTTTAATATGTTTTAATTAACTGTGTGTCTGTGTGTGTCTGAGTTTGTGCCTGTGAATACAGGGGTCTACAAAGGACAGAGGAAGGTTACAGCTCTCTTGGAGTTGGAATTATAGGCAGCTTTGAACAGAGCAGTGTGAGTGATAGGAATCCAAGCTGGGTTCACTGCATGAGCAGTATGTGCTCTTAACTACCTACATCCTGTAGAATTTTGTCCATTTCCATGGCTTCAGATGTCTTCTTCATTCTAATGACTCCCAAACTCAGGCCTCTGGTGCACACCCAGCACTCTAGGTTCCATGCACTCATTCAATTGCCATAACAAAACCAAAACAGACAGTCTTAGCCTGTTTGACCTTCTCTAAGTGAGCTCCATAGGTCATGTCTTTCCTCCACCCTGAATCCTAAAAGATCTGTCTCATAGGAGAGCTCCAGGCCCTCACAATGACTGTCTAAGTTTTTGCTCCTTCTGTTTCAATGAGGGGTAGCCTTCTGCAGTTATCATCTCCAGGTTCCATGTCTATCATCCAGTCTTTCTTACAGACTCTCTCCACAAGGAGACCCAAGGGACTCCTTCCCATTCTCATGCCTTTTCTTATGTGTCCTCTTCCCACTGAGGTTATACTAGCCAGTCTGCTTAGTATACTATATGTATAATATATGTATTGTTCAAATTCATTTATATAGTGTTCTAATATACTGCCTAGTATTATATATATTTATTTTATATACTAACTTATTATTATTAAAAAAATACTACTGCCTAATATATATATATATATATATATATATATATATATAGTCCCTCTCACTACCCTTGCCTCCTTTTTTTCTAGTTAAACCTTAACACTATCATACATATGCTATATAGTAACATTGTTTAATCTCAGTTCCATCTATTATATAAGTTCCAGGAGCTAGAGATGTCTGTGGATTCTGTCCACTGCGAGGTCTAGGGCAGTGTCTCCCAGATAGAAGGAGCTTAATAAGTTCTTGATGGCTGAATAGATAAAGAAGAGCCTCAAGTAGCTGTAGACAATGAGACATCACAGAAAATACTGAAGATGGGTGAGTTGAATCTAAAGTGTATAGAGCATCAGAACTTCACCCAATGTGCACACTAGACCTTTGGGGTACAAAGATTATTCTACCTTACAGGGACAATCACTGAAAATCAAAATGTCAGGGAAATTCTCACAACCATGATAATTCCATCTCTGTCTACCCTGACGTGATCTCATCAGGTCAATTTGGCAGCATGGAAAAAGTAAAGATGCTGAATGGAAACACACCTCCATTAAAAGTCTGGTTCTGATAGTTAATGTGAGTTTCAGGTTTAAAATGGAGATATGTTTGTGGATTATACAGATTAGTAGTAATTGTTAATTATATATAAAGGATACAGTAGAAAACAAGTGCTTATAAAAGCTTAATCCCTTTTGTTTTAATAATTAATTAAAAAGACAGAGCACAGCCAGTCTCCTAAACCAATCTGCTTATATTTACATAATTCATCCACCAAAACTCTTGCTAATGCTATAAGTTAAAACTACTAACAAACACTCTACTAATACATGCAGGAGTAAAATGTGCCAACTGTAAGATTCATTTGTTATGGGTCATTCATTTTGCTATGANCCAGACTTTCAAATTCTGCCCTTATTTATTGATTATTCAATCGGCCTCTAGTTTGCTTCAGTTATCCTACCACTGACAAAAAATTCTTGACTGAATTAAAAATGCACTNATTTCCCATTGACTTCTGTACTGCTTCATTAAAAAAAAACTTTGAAATTAATTTTGAAACCAAAGACATTGAGTCATGCCACTTCCAATTATCCATAATATTTCTATAATAGGCAATATAGACCACTTCAATGACTCTCAGATATTTTGATCTCAAGGTCCCATTCCACTTTTCAAATTCACTGAAGAGTCCCAAAATGATTTTGTTGATATGGGCTCTTTCTATAAGTACTGAACATATATAAATCAAAACAGAACTCTTTTAAACANGAGAATATCCAGGGACATATTCCACTAGCTGTGGGAGCAATGACATCATCATATGTTGTACAGAATCTGGAAACTTTTTCAGAGTGAGAAAAGGAGAGTTTGGAGAGGAAATAGCATTGTTCTGAAAATCGGAGTCACGTTGTTCTGAATAAATTGATAGCACATTGTTATAGAGATAATTTTCAGAGAGCAAATGCCTCCCAAAGGCCCCTGGGCTACACTATGAGAAACACTTGCCTAATCTTTACCTGATATATACACACACATGTATACACACACACACACACACACACACACACATACATTTTGTATTACCCAAATTCTCAGTATTTTGAGAGTGGCTTTTTGTTGTTGTTTTCCTCACACATAAAGTCCTCTATAGCCTGGCTAAGTCTCTTCTGTCTTTTAGCTTGTACCTGTACAATCTGAAAGGAGTGGGTTTGCCTCAGAGAAGAGAAATAGCAGACAAGTCAAGACCCAGAAAGTTCACTTGGAAGCAAAAGGGAGTTGAGAAGGGGTTATCTCTTAAAAAGATCTTTGTCATCTAGGTCTTACCTGAGCTAATAAGCCAGAAGTTTATTTAAGGTCTCACTTTTCCTATAATTCTTACACATTCCACCATTGTTTTACCAATTTTTAGGCAGAGAAAATGAGATACAGCAAGATTTAGTGCTTTGTCAACTTGGCACAAACTGGAACCACCTGAAAAGATGGTCTCCACGAGAGATTATCTACATTGGTTTTACCTTTGGGCATGTCTGTGAGAAATTATCTTAAATGATAAGGGAAAACCCAGTCTAGTATGGGTAGCACTCCCTAGGCAGGAGGTCCTGAACTGTGTAAGAGGAGAGAGAGCAAGTTGATCATGAGCAATGAGCATTGGTGTGATTGATTTCTCTCCACTCTTCACTGTGGATATGATGCAACTGGATGCTTCAAGTTCCTGTTGCTTTGAATTCCCTGTAATAAAGGTCTGTAGCCTGGGATTACATGATAAAATAACCCTTTCTACCCTAAGTCTCTTTAAATCAGAATTCTTTATCACATCAACAGAAATCAAACTAGAACAAGGAAGGGTCTGGAGGGGTAGCACAGGTAGCTTAGGACATGAGCTCAGATCTGCTGAAATCAGAACAGTGCCTTAGTTTTTTGGTTTGTTTGTTTAAGACAGATTCTTGCCATGTAGTCCAGGCTGTGCTCAAACACATGATCCTTCTACCTCAGCCTCCAGACTTCTGTGATTACGGAAGGGCACAGCCATGGCCAGCTCAGAACTGCACCATTAGCAACTCAGCCTCAGAGCAATGCTTCCCTGAGATCTTTATATATTCTTGCCTCGAGAAAGTCTTACTAGCACAAAATTCTTCCAGAAGTGTTGTAAAGTTGACTATCCCTCTGATCAATAAGGAGCATGTGACCTAATTGTCACTACCTACTAGTCTTAATATTACCTAGTGTGTGCAATGTGAATGAAGGCTAAGTCTCACTGTGCTGTCGTCAAGGGGGGGTCAGGCAAAAAGTACAAAGTACAGAGTACTGGATTCTCAGTCTCTGTGTGACAAAAGCCACTGCACTCCTGCACACACTCCTGCCTCTGCCAACTTTCGAGGGGCGAAGGTATCGAGTATAAAATCACAACAGACAGACCAGTGCCAGGAACTCTGAAATGCCACAAACTCTGACTGCAGCCTCAGTCAAGGCATCTTCCATGAGCGAACTGTGACTTCTCTACAGGTAAAGCAGAGACAAAAGCAAGGTTGTGGCCGGGCGGTAGTGGTGCACGCCTTTAATCCCAGCACTCGGGAGGCAGAGGCAGGCAGATCTCGTGAGTTCGAGGCCAGCCTGGGCTACCGAGTGAGTTCCAGGAAAGGCGCCAAAGCTACACAGAGAAACCCTGTCTC
>LZPO01009199.1:5138-16117 GCA_001675575.1 Neotoma lepida
CCCTGCATATAATAATCAAAACACTCAACATACAGAACAAAGAAAATGTTATAAGCTGTAAGGGAAAAAGAAAAATTAACATATCAAGACAGACCTATTAAAATTAAACCTGACTTCTCAGTGGAGACTCTATATGTGAAAAAGGCCAGGACAGATATGCTTCAGACTCTAAGAGACCAAAAAACATGTCTCCCAAACTACTCTATCCAATACAGTAGCCACCAAGGATGGAAAAAATAAGTCATTCTATGATAAAATCAAATTTAAACAGTATCTATCTACACATACAGCCNTACAGAAAGTACTAGAAGGAAAATTCCAACTTAAAGAGATTAATTATATCCAAGAAAACACAACAAACAAATGATCCCACGCAAGCAAATTAAAAGAAAGCAAGTACACAACAACAATAAAATAACAGAAACCAACAATCATTGGCCATTGCTATCTCATGGTCTCAATTCCCCAATAAAACAAAACAGACCAAGAGAATAGATGTAAAAACAGGACCCATCATTCTGCTGAATCCAAAAAATAAACCTTAACATCAAGAAAATCAAAATAACACTATGCATTCTATATGACCATCACAGATTAAAGCTAAATATCAACATCAGAGAAAACAGAAAGGTTATAAACTCATGGAAATGGAACAACTCTCTACTTAAAGAAAAATTGGTCAAGATAGAAGTTAAGAAAAAAAATTAAGATCTTTTTAGGATTGAATGGAAATAAATACATTACATATGCAAACATACAGGACACAATGAAGAATATTCTAAGAGTCAAGTCTGTAACACTAAGTGCCTATGTAAAAAAAAATTGGAGAGATCTCATACTAGCAATTTGACAGCACACCAGAAAGCTCTAGAACAAAAAGAAGAAATCACACCTAAAAATGTAGACAGCAAGAAATAATCAATTTGAGGACTGAAATCAGTTAAATAGAAATAAAATTACAAAACAAAGAATCAATAAAACAAAAAGTTAGTTCTTTTGAAGAATCTGTAGGATTGACAAGCCTTTATTGAAATTAACTAAAAGAAATGAAGAGGGGTACATAACAACATAAACTGGGGAAATCTAGAGAATCAGAAGAACATACTTTAAAAACCTGTATGACAACCAAATTGGAAAATCTATAAAAATGGATAATATTCTTGATACATACCACCTACCAAATTTAAATTACAATCAGATAAGCAATTTAAGTAGATCTATAACCCCTAGTGAATTAGAAGCAGACATTAGAAAACCCAGGGACCAATGGTTTTAGCACAGAATTATACAAGACTTCCAAAGAAGAATTAATGTCAACACTCCTCAAATTACTCCAAAAAAGAGAAACAGAGGGAAGATTGTCCAATTCATTTTATGAGACCACAGTTACCGATACCTAAATCACACAAAGACCCAACAAAAAAAGAGAATTACAGACCAATTTCCCCTATGAATATTGATGCAAAAATACTCAATAAAATCATTGCAGACTGTGTTAAGAACACATCAAAAAGATCATCTACCATGATTCAGTAAGCTTCATTGCAAAGATGCAGGGATGATTCAATATATGTAAATCCATAAATATAATCCACCATATAAACAAATTGAAAAAGAACTACATAGTCATTTCATTAGTTGCAGAAAAGGCCTTTGACAAAATCCAATAGCCCTTCAGGATAAAAATTCTCAGGAGATAAAGGATACAAGGGACATACTTTATAATAGTAGCTGTTAAGTCAATGGTCAATGATAACCAAGCTACAATCTGCAGAACCACAGAGGATAGGTATAGAGGGAAGGGCTAGAGGGAAGAGATATATCTCACCAGGAAAGGGAAATAGAATAGATAATTATGGATGNATGGCAGTGGTGGAACAGGAAGAGCAAGTGGAGAGGCTGGGGACTAGGGAGTTGTGAGAGGTAGAACAGTGAGAGGTAGCTAAAATTAAGGTGCACTTGAAAGGTTGTATAGAAACCTAATACAATAGAAACTTTCTAAACTATATACATATATGAAGATGATCTAAATGAAATTGCCAAGTAATGTGGGGAGACAGAGTCCGAATTGGCCATCTCTTGTCATAAAACGAAGCTTCCAGTACTGAGATTAGGTTATATCCAGTTGAGGTTTTAGCCAAAGGGGNCCCAAGGGCATCCCTAAACAACCCATGCTGTTGCCAAGACCATAGGTTACTCCCCACAAACTGATGGTAAGGCCTCATTGCTGAAGACAATACCTACACAACTCATTGAACATGGAGATGTCAAGTAGGTGCTGACATAAAGCCTCCACTTCNACATTCTTCTGTCTTTGGCATAGGAAGGTACTCTGCATGCTAACAAAAGAGAAATGTAAACACCAAGCCAGCCACAAACACTTTGATCTACATGGTGTAATATAGCCATCAGCAAAGAAGCTTCTTCCTGCAGCAGATGGGAAAAAGTATAGGAACCCATAGCTAGACAATATGCAGAGAGAGAGAGAGAGAGAGAGAGAGAGAGAGAGAGAAAACATGGAACACCTGAGTCTAAATTTAATGTCTCCTCCACTCAGAGCTCAGGAAAACCCCCAGAAGAGGAGGCTGAAAGGTGTAAAAGCCAGAGAGGATGGCAGACACCAAGAAAACAAGGTCCTCTAAATCAACATGAACTCACGTATGAACTCACAGAGACTGAAGCAGCATGCACAGGGCCTGCACAGGTCTGCACCAGGTCTGCACCAGGTCCTCAGCATATATATTTTGGCTGCCAGTTTAGTGTTGTTATGATATTCCTAAATGTGTGAACGAGTAGGTCTCTGATTCTTGGCCCTTCTCTTGGGTTCCTTTCCTTCTGATGGTTTGTCCTGTCCAACTTTGAAGGGATAGATTTTTTGTTTTGTTTTGTTTGTTTTTTTCTTGTATTTTATATTGTTATATATTTCTAAAAATAANTGAAAAGCTAGACTCTAGAGGAAAGTGTAAATTTGTACTTGCTGGGAGAGTGAAAATTGGTTTTCTCCAATGGAGTGACGCTGGGTATATCAGCCACTTCGGGGAAGGCCTCGTATTCTGGAATAGCTGACCAACATATAATGGACTTCACAGTTATTTTGTGTGCTTTTATTTGGTTATAGATTTTTTTTTCTTTTTGGATGTTGTTTTATTTTGTTTTCTTGGGTTGGGGGGTTGTTGTATTGGGTTATTGTTTCTTTTAAGAAGGAACTTAAAGTTGGGTGGGTAGGGAGAGAAAGAGGATATGGAAAACTTGGGGAAGGGGAAGAATATGATCAAAATATATTTAAATTTAAATTTTTTAAATAATAAAATATAAAAAACCTGGTATGGGAACTTTTTCTCCAATTGTTCTTTAAAAACAGAATATTAATATTTTAACTTTATTGTTCTTAGGTTCAATTCCTGACAGGAGAGCTTTTCATGATTCCAAAAGAACTGAGTTAAAATTCCAGGAAGGCAACAAAGAAGCCTTTTGGGGATGCTGTTTTCTCTTAGATCAGAGGGTTTTACTAGGAGTGAAGTGGACAGNGGTGACAGGTTGACAGAGACCAGTTACTGTGGCTATATGCTGCCTGCACTTAAGCCTCTTGGGAGACACTGCCTCTAGACAGACTCTGGGAGGCAGACCAGGCTGGCAGGCCCCAGGGCTGCAGCATCCTCCAGCAGGCGGTGGCATCCCGCGCTGACCTTCCCAGGAAACACAGATCTTTCCTGGGACCAGCCAGGTAAGATAAAGATTGCTGCTGGTAGTCCTATTATCTACCATGCACGGAAATGTGCCTCTGTAGAATTCGGTAGGGTGACCTGCGTGTGTTCTGGTGCTCTAAAACAGGACGTGGGGTAGATGTACATGTTCCTAGGAGTTAAGAGGCTTCTGCACTGTACTTTGATGTATTCAATGGGCTGGAATCAGATTTCCGCAGGTGGAGCGAAAAGATTGGGAACCTGCAGCCACCTCCAACTCTGGACTTCGCTTCTCCTTTAAAGCTACACCTCGAGGAATCTAACCTGTGTTTTCAATTCTGCTTCCAGCCAGGAGTCCGGGCGACAGTGGGCTGAGTAGCTTGCAGGGAACGCCCCTCCGGTGCATGCACAGCCNGAGAAAGGTTCAGAGACTCCGGCAGTGCCCGGGTGCAGATCCCTGTCAACACGGACTTACAACTCGAATCCCGCGAGGCTGCTGAGTGAAATCGGGGTGGTCGCTGGCTCTCCTGCTACCACCAAGATGCACAATTTGTCTTTCTCCGAGCCTGGCGGGGGCAATCTGTCCTGCGGCGGCTTAGCTCTGGGCTGTCCCAACCGGTCGAGCCCTGCGCCTCTGCCGCTGCCTCAGCCACTGGTAGTAGCAGTGCCTGTCGTCTACACGATAATCTGCGCGGTCGGACTGGCGGGCAACTCAGCAGTGCTGTACGTGTTGCTGAACGCGCCGCGAATGAAGACTGTCACCAACGTGTTCATCCTCAACCTGGCTATCGCCGACGAGCTATTCACCCTCGTGCTGCCCATCAACATCGCCGACTTCTTGCTGAGGCGCTGGCCCTTCGGGGAGGTCATGTGCAAGCTCATCGTGGCCGTTGACCAGTACAACACATTCTCTAGCCTTTACTTCCTCACCGTCATGAGCGCGGATCGCTACCTGGTGGTGCTGGCCACAGCGGAGTCGCGCCGGGTGTCAGGGCGTACTTACAGTGCTGCGCGCGCTGTCAGCCTGGCGGTGTGGGCGTTAGTGACTCTGGTCGTACTGCCCTTTGCAGTGTTCGCCAGGCTGGACGAGGAGCAGGGCCGACGCCAGTGCGTGCTGGTCTTCCCGCAGCCAGAGGCCTTCTGGTGGCGTGCCAGCCGCCTGTACACACTGGTACTGGGCTTCGCCATCCCGGTCTCCGCCATCTGCGCCCTCTATACCACCCTGCTGTGCAGGCTGCGTGCCATCCAGCTAGACAGCCATGCCAAAGCCCTGGACCGAGCCAAGAAGCGTGTGACCTTGTTGGTGGCGGCGATCCTGGCTGTGTGCCTCATCTGCTGGACGCCTTACCACCTGAGCACCATAGTGGCGCTCACTACTGACCTGCCGCAAACGCCTCTGGTCATCGGCATCTCTTACTTCATCACTAGCCTGAGCTATGCCAACAGCTGCCTCAACCCCTTTCTCTATGCCTTCTTGGATGACAGCTTCCGCAGGAGCTTTCGGCAGCTGGTGTCCTGCCNTGCTGCCTGATGCCCCCTGGAACCGAGGTAGTTGGGTTCAGGGGAACCCTGGGAGTGCGGTTCTTAAGCAACAGCCCTGGCGTCCTGAGGCCCCTTCTGGCATGCAGAACCTCAGACCCTACTCAGAACTGAGTGATCCTGGATTTGCTCAGCCCCGAAGTGAGGCGGAGCACAGCTTGGGTAAGGACGCGGCACTGGTTTCTCCCTACAGCTAAGGGCAGAGCTTGACCCCTGAACTTAGGGTGAGTGACTTAGGCAGTGTTGTTGTATCATGAGTCTAATTTTCCCGATGTCTTAGGCGNCCCCCTCCGGCGTCTCAGCGCTTGCTGTGTATTTTGCTTCTTGGCCTTCCACAACAAATTTCAGTGGTTTTGATCACGTCGGTAAACAGCCTGTCCTGACCCTTTTAGGTGCATTCTAACTGCCTGGGAACAGGGTTAAGGCCATGCTTCACTGGAGATGTTAGGNGTGGGCATGGGGGTGGTGAAGGAGGCTGGAGCCTGGCTATGACTGACAAGAATAAAGATTACCACCCACCCAAGTCGCCCCGAAAACCTTGCTTCTCTCCAACCCCTGGTCTCACCCTGAAGATGATCACGGAGTCTGCAAGGGCCAAGAGTCCAGAGAAATCACCAGAGCCAGGTTCCAGCGCCCTCTTGAGGAGCCAGGTATTCAATCAGTTTCTGAGAGCTGCTTCTGTACTGGGGTGCACCAGTCAACAGCTCTTTACATCTTGGTCCTTTGTGGTGTGTGTAAAGTACCCTAAAATATCCCTCCTGCCTCATGGACTTCACCGGTNTCATATGACTTGGACCACTGTAATTGTTTGTGTGTACACTTTTTGAGGAGAAAGAACTCTATAAATAATACATATGTCTTAATCTCATAGGCTACTTAGAGGACTGTAAAAAATAAAAATGCAACTTGTTACATCCTTGGTTCCACTTCCTGAGTATTCTTCCAGGACCTCCNTTCAATGACAGCCCCAAATGGGACCTGCCTNGCACCCCANCTTTTTCTTGGCTAGACCCTTGCTTACACTCTAACCATAGGAAACTCCTAAACTTTGTTGAATTCTAGGGGGTTGCCTCTGGAAGCCTTGGGAACATCTGTTTCTGATTTCCCATGGGGATCAGCTGGTATCTGCTTTTATATCTTTTATCTCTGCCTATGAAAGACAAGCTTGGAAGAGGAGTCTGACCAGTCCTCTGCAGTTCACACCTCAGACAAGAGGCCTGGGATAACCAGACTCATCAATCATTGCACTATCTTACATGATGTGTTTAGGATGAATCACAGGAAGGAATGATAATGATTTTAAAGTTTGTTTCCTATGGGAAAATTCTATTTTATGTGTAACATGAGTGTTGCCAGCANATTTTNTTTACCTAGTTTGGCATTCNAGCCAATATCCCAGTTATTTACATTCAAACTACCCTTCAAAAATATGCAGAGGGGAAATAATCCCTCTTGCAAGAGGGAGGCCAAGCTCTTCTCTTTTGGTGAATGAGAATTGGTTCCTTAGTTCTTAGGTTGTGGGAAAATTAAGATAATTTTCAAGTATTACTTGAGAAAGTGAATCTAGAGGCTGTGTGTCTTGTTCAAAATAAAGTTTTCCAACAGTCATGCCTTTGAACCATGGCCATCACAGCTTCAGAATCAGCCTCTGCTGAGCCTTCAGAGGTGTCTGGAATGTGTTCATAGTCTTCAAATTTCCAGGTAGCATTCTACAGATATTTCTTTAAAACTGAATTCTTGTATGAGTGCTCTGTAATTTTTCAAAAATAAGGTTTTAAAATTTAGTGACTTTTAGATTGTCCAGGGTGATGGATAAAGGGTATAGTGGAAATCTGACCACAGATGCCAAGCACTATNCCTTTAATTAGAAATTCAGTCTTCATAAATGCAATAACAACACAGATCAGAGAGAGGTTCATGTAGTTTTCTGTCTATCATATCACCCCTNCCTGAGATGGGCCTGTGTCTGTCCTGTAGTCTCTGGATGCTGCTGGAAAAACACAGGTATGGGTAGTATTTTGTCCCTCACAGCCAGGTAAAGACACTGGCAGCCTAGTTTGCAGGAATAGGACTCAGTGTCAGTACCACTCTGGCTTTCTAAGTCCCTGATTACCACTGTATCACCTCTAGGCCACCACCATTTTTGTGAGATTTGAGAGTCCAGACAGTATGTCTTATACCTATCTTTTATGTCTTAGATAATACATAGAATAAATAAGCAAACAAGCCACGCAGGAGTAAAATCTATAATTTCATGTTAATTCTTACAATCTTTGTGTAAATTATGCTGTTTGGCTTTACCACTTCTAATATTCAAAAGTGTGAATTTGGTTTTATTTAATTTAGTGTAATTGTAAAATGTGGGTTTTATGCTTTCTCAAGAAATGCAGAAATTTGCTAATCAACTGCAGATTTCAGTCTAAAATAAAAGCTGAAACATTCTGTGTGATGAGTGTATATTGTGTTTCCAAAAAAGAAAACAAAACAGAAATCAACCAAGCAACAACAACAAAAAACAAAACCAATAGTATTAACCCAAATAAATGGGCTTGCATCCCACAAATAGGAAGCCAAAACAAGTATGGCCAAGAGATAAGAAAGTGGAGAAAAATTACCTATAGTAGGTTTGAAGAGCTTGAGAAATGATGNAAGACCATGTCTTCACTGGACAGGGGAGTATAGGGAATTTATCTGGAAAGCCTGTACATATACCTATGGGAAAGTACTTCAAGGACAAGCATATCCAAGCATGTTCAGTTAGATGAGNTGAATGCTACTGAGCATGCTCAGTTGACGGTTATAATTCAAGAGGGAAAATGGTGGCAGGAACACATCTGGACACATTTAGCTTGTATAGTAAATATTTGATGGACAATACTCCTGGGTGTGCTCAGTTTTCATCATGTGTGGTGACTGGTCAANCTCACAGTTGCACTGCAGTTCTGGGCCATAACTAAAGCACAAAGGATGTTCCCAGAAATCTCCTTTCCAAGTAGATTTTAGCTATGGCCCAAGACATGGATCTGTTGAAAGTGAGTTAATGCAGGAACCACAACTTCACTTAATTACTTAACTTGCTAAGTTTTGAAAATATTGCCTTTATGGAAAAGTCATACAAAGAAGCAAAGAAAAATTTGATAAGAAATAAAAATTTAAATCCCCATGTACACCTTTTAATTTGATTCTTATAAAAATGCTACAAAGCTTAGTCAAGGATTCTAGAACTTACATTGGCCATAGAAATGATAATAAGCTTTTACCATACAACCATAAACTTCCTTTCTTGAAAATTTGAACAACCATGGGGAGGGTGAGAAGGAAAGGATTGCTAAGTTACTAGCATGCATATGCCATTCCATTAGCAGTATACACATTCATAGCTCAAATATGTGCATAGCAGAGAGCCTCACTGAAACCCCTCCCTTCTCTAGCAGCATGCCTTAAGAAGGAGCCTTAATCTGCCATGGATGNTGTTATAGATTGAAGGCCAACTGTTCCCCATAGGCTCCTGGGGAACAGTTGAATTCTTGGTTGTTAGTTNGTGGTAATGTTTTGGAAAGTGATGGAAACCTTTGAGATAAGGATCCTGGATGGCAGAAATGGGTCTTTGAGTGACACCATGTTATTAGCCTGCTTCTGGTACTATTCCCTGCTTCCTGTCTGCTATGATGNGAGAAGCCACCTTGTCCTTCCACCAGTAGGGACTGACTGGACCCCTTCTACCATCATGACATCCTGGCTGTGATGGACTAAGATTCTTTGAAGCCATAAGTCAAAAGAAAGCCTTCCTTATTTAAATGGCATTGGTTAGATATTCCATACAATGACAAGAAAGCACCCAGTCTTGCTCTATTTTGGCAAAGATAGATTAGGTTGCAATGGTAATTTGCTTTAGTAATATTAAATATTAAGCTACAGAAAGAATTGATATATTTGAATTATTTAACAGACCAAGAAAGGTACACCCTTATTTCATCACAGATGATAATAACTGTAGTAGGCTACTGAACTATAGCTATGCCACGTCATGAAAGTATTCCTAAAAATATTGTAAGTGCTAAAACTATCTTGGGTAAAACTGGTCTCTGGAATAGCCCTAAATTCCTATACAATGTGACCCTGAGCTAAAGGTTAACTGCCTGACCCTTTAACTGTTATCTCTCCACTTCCATAAGCAACAAGTGCTTTCTGTATACATCACAATTGCAGTTTTTGCCCTTAAAAACTCAAACCAACTGGAGATTGGGGCTGCTTCCTGATAATCCGCCTGGAACAACCCCACTGTCGGTAAATAAAGACTCCATTCATCTTTCTCAGGCCTCTCAGGAGTTCTTTTCTTCTGGTACCTTATAACAATAACAATAACAACAACAGCAACAACAACAACAACAACAACAACAACAACAATAATAATAATAATAATAATAATAATAAAGTTCAATAATCAAACTTCAATGTTTTGGTGTTGTTCTGTGAGAGAGTGCTTACTTAGGATCCAGGAAACCCTGATTTTNATCCCAAAAAGAGNAGGGTAAGAGAGAGAATGTAAGATGAATCTTAAAAGGTCTTATAATAGAAAACACCAGGGAGCCAGGTATTGGGGTAAATTCTGAATTGTCAGAGAGACAGAGCAAATCACAGCCAACCTCACCTTGCTGTCTCCTCAGCTGATCTTGTTTCCTCAAACTGNAANCNTCTGAGTCCTCATCCAAATGAATCTCAGCTGAACTGCTGCTCAAAAGCCTCAAAGCTTTTTAGCCTCTAATTTCTAGTTTTTATGCCTTATATACCTTTCTGCTTCCGGCCATCACTTCGTGGGATTAAAGGCGTGTGTTCTTCCCAAGCAAAGACATNGGATCTCAAGTGTTGGGATTAAAGGCATTTGTGCCACCATTTTCTGGTGTCTATATCTAATCTAATGGCTGTTCTGTTCTCTGACCCCAGATAAGTTATATTAGGGTATACAATATTTTGGGAGATACAATATATCATTACAAGAGAATATAAATAAAATGGCAGTCCTAACTCAGTCTTGCAAAGCATATGGAGTTGTTTATATACAAAAATAAAAGTACACTACCCAGAACAAGCCCCTAGGTCAATTGCAAAGGCACCTCACACTGCAGTCTCCAGGCTATATGCCTATGGATGTATGCTCCATTAGTGCTCTATAAATAGAATGTTGGGCTGATCTGTTTCATGTGGAATATGGTAANCAACACATGATACTCTTTTTGGATGTCTGTTTGTACCATATCTCATGAGGTTACCTGGCAATATCACATCAATTAGAAGAACAATAACAAAAGATGGGCAAAGAGATGAAAAGACAAAATGATGTATTCTAGGAACTATCAGAATGGAGAGTGTGTGCATGCACAATTCAGAGCAGTCTTCTTCTTGTGACAGATACTGCCCTGCAGCAAGAACATATCACACTCTTCAGAGTGTTCCTGGGTACCATTTTGTGAAATCCAGATATAACAGAGAGAGTGTCTTTATTGGTGCCTGCCTTTATTGGAAGAGTCCTGAAGAACACTATGACTACAGTGACCAACAAACTGGCACTGCAGGGAGACAGGTGGCTCTCTTTATTCAGTTATGTACATTCAATACAGTAGGAGGGGTTGTCAGTGCTCCCAAGAACTAGGGGCTTATAATTTATATATGCCAAGTAATTAAAACAAAATTCCAAGTGCTTCTTCTATTTGACTAAGTAGCTTACTTCAGGCAGCAAGGCTTTTGTCTGCTAGTAGA
>LZPO01009201.1:9530-26461 GCA_001675575.1 Neotoma lepida
CACACACACACACACACACACACACACACACACACACACACACGATATATATATTTAAAAACTGTTTTCTGGTAGTCCAGAGTTGGTTATCCAAGAAGAATCCCACATGAAAAATAAGCTTAAATTTACTACTCAGGAGAACAAGACTCGAGCCTTAGTTAGGAATGGTCGAACAGCGTGGAGCTCTTGTTTGTCTTGGTCAATTTCTTAAAATAGGGTTCTTCATCAGAGGCTGAAAAGAGGAGGACTGTACTGAAGTATGAATTTCCATTACTTTGTCTTTTTTTTAAGGAAAAGAAATATATATGCACATATATATGTATACCCTGCTTTTCATTTCCCATGCAAATATTACATAACTAAGTCAGAAAACTTATACAAACACTACTGTTGGTGGGTTTGCATTCTAAAATAATCAACTCCCAATCAAGGCTTGCCAGATTATATTAAATTGCTAACGGGTTATCCAAAACAGGCATAACTGATTGCAATAGGTGAATGCTTCTTTTTGGTATTTGCATGCTTTGATTTCAGTGTCAATTTTAGAAATATTTTGACATTACTAAAACCCAAAAACTGAAAATTGAAATTATGCAAGCTAAAAGTTAACTTACACAATGACTTCCATTTTATTTAAAGTAAGAGTTTCTATAAATAACTTATAATGTATTTTGCCTACAGAAATAGATAAGAAGCTGTGATCTTACATAATGTATAAACAATCACCGATTGTTGATCTCCATTGACTACCACCAACTGTAAAGGACAGATTTGTCTTTAGAAGGCAAATATATATATATATATATGTATGTATATATATATGTATGTATATATATATGTATATATTTAATATTCTAGAATTTAAAAGGTAATTCCACAAGGACTCCTTGAAGGAAGTAGGAGCTTTAAAATTTAGAGCATTTTAAATTTTATGATGTGGTCAGATGAAATAACCACATTTTCCTTGATTCCTACAAGTTCATTCAATTACATATGTCAATAAGAAAAATAATTGGTGAGTGGAAATGTCTTTTTACATAAAAAACAAATATCAAACAAAATGAATTTATCAAGCATTCGGTTATATAAAAAAGTACCCATTTAAATATCCACATTCACATTCTTGTGATTAGAAACAGACAAGACAGATCACTCTCCCATGATGACCTGAAAAAATCATTTAAATATCACTAATGATTATTTCATTGATGCTTCTGAAAACACTGAGAATAAGGTATTTCCACCGGATGGTTTTAGGTTTAGGACTTCCTCATATTCATTGTTCAGTGCTGGAGTCTTAGAATTTCAAACATTTCCAACTTCAGTCTCACAGTCTCAATTTTTAACATCTGAGTCAATTTTTTTCCCCAAGAAAAACATTGCAATGAAAAGTAACACAAATAAGGGCAATGAAAGAGCTCAGTGTGTCCAAGCTTGGGACAGGTCTATTGAAAGCCGCAGTAGACTTGGGTGGGTCAGAGCACTTAAGTCACTGCTAAGATTCAGCTTGTATCCCCTCATCACAGCCAGGGAATTAAATTTTCCTGTGGACAAGATGGAACATTATAAAGCATATACCAAAACTCACCATAATTGTGGTTACAACCACTGTTCTGTTCTCGATAGCTGCTGTGTCATTGCCAAGAGTGGGTACATCTTGAATCAAGACTAACTTATCCATATCATTCCAGTAGCCAACCTGTCAGAGAGAGAAGCTAATTGAAAACACACTGTAGAATGCCCACTGGAGTCCTCCTTGGGATGTTGACTGCTGCAAGCTAGTGAGCATCTAACACAAACTTAAAATTCAGGTACATTAAGGACTGTCTTTTAAAAATTAATAATCATATATATTTTTGAGAATTTAATACAGATATACTTCATCTACATCGTCCCTGGCATTCCCCTTCTCCACAGACTTCTCCAGTGTCCTCAAAAATTCACTTTTCTTTCTTAATTATCATTGTAGTGTGTATGTACACACATATATACAACCTACTGAGTCCTTTTAGCTTTGCTTATATGTGCATGTGCCAAATGCTGATCATGGGACTGGACAACCAGTGTGGGAGCTCATTCCTTGAGGAAATTGATTCTCCTCTCTGTAAGTATTGACCACCTGCATCTCTTCATCTAGGGGTGGGCTATGTGGACTTGCCCTGTCCATGTTGGCATGACAACTGGTGCTGTCACTATGCTGGTCTTGAAGCCATATTACTGAGAGTTCATGGGTGCAGCTTCCCTGTCAAATACAGAAGACACAGTCTTGTAACAGGTGTCCTGGTCCTCTGGCTCTTTACAGTCTTTCTGCTCCCTGTTCCCTGATAGCCCCAGAGCCTTAGACATAGTTGTTGCATTGTAGATGTCTAAGCTAAAACTGTTGAGACAGTATTCTCAGTGTTAAAGACACTGCCTTATTATATATTTAGCAAAGTCAGAGTCAGGAGGTAGTAAGGGAAGCAGTGGTTTTGAATGGAAGAGACACAGCTAGAACCTTGGGCATTTTGATCTTCTCATCTAGTGAGATGGGTCAGCACTGCCTAAAATTAATTTATACAACTTCATCAAGAAAGCTACAGAACATACACTAAAGCGAACAACCATATTTTATGAAAAAGAAATTTATTTGTCAATTTTGTCAATGGCAATCTAGAAATATGTTTTGACTTGATATCATGTAACTACTGCAAGAGAATTCATTTTCTGAAATGTTGACTGCATCTCAAATGGATATTAATGTGCAATGTTTTCATTTTTTAAAGCTTACATTTGAATTTATGCTTTGACTTTAAACATCTTATTATTTGGGGCTAGAAAAATGGATTAGTGGGCAAAACTATTGGGTAAGCAAATGTGAGGACCTAAATTCAGAGGCATAGCACCTATATAAAAAGCATTTCATGACTGTGCATNTGACTGTACCCCTACTTGTGGAGGATGGGTGGAGACAGGAGGATCCTGGGGCTTGTTAGCTGTTAGTCTAGCTCCAGGTTTAGAGGAAGACCCTGTTTCAAGGGAATAAGGTATAGAGTGATAAAGAAGAATTCCTGAAGTCTTCCTCTTGCTTCTCTATTCATGCATAGGAGCTCACATCTGCACTCATTAGTTTGCACACATCATACACATTCACACACTAGCAGTTTGTACTGGGTTTTGTGTGTCAAATTGACACAAACTAGACTCATCAGAGAGGAAGGACTACCTCCTTGAGATCCAGCTGTAAGGCATTTTCTCAATTAGTGACCAATGCAGGAAGACCAAGCCCATTGTGGGTGGTACCATCCCTGGGCTGTTGGTCCTGGGTTCTATAAGAAGGTGGGCTAAACAAGCCAAGGGGAAGCAAGCTAGTAAGCAGCACCCCTCCACGGCCTCCACATTAGCTCCTGCACTCTAGGATCCTGACCTGTTTGAGTTCCTGTCCTGACTTCCTTCATTGTTGAACAGCAATGCTGAAATGTAAGTCAAATAAACCCTTTCCTCCTCAACTTGCTTTTGGTCATGGTGTTTTGTCACAGCAATAGAAACCCTAACTAAGACACAGTTCATGTTATTTTCTCATTTATATATGTGAAATAGTTCTGCATAAAATAAATCAAGGAGTTAGTACCTTAAGATAAAATATGATAGTAGAATATTACTGGACATTGAGGATGCATGGATTGGCTTCTACCATTGGAGGATAATAATGGCTACTACACAAAGAATGCTGCTCTTGGGCATATCTCTATGTGATGTGTGCTACTCTATGCCTGCTAAAGTTAGTATGCATAGTGTTATTGAGTTTGTTGCTATTATTGTCTATACTTTTGATATGAAGATCCTTTGTAGAGGCTAAAAAAATTGTCTAAGATTACAATCCAGTAAGGAGAGAAGTACTGAAGCTTGTATGATACCAAATCCTTACATTTGTATAATGTTTGTATAATGCATGGCTTCCAAAAGTGAGTGCTCACTTAATGTTTGCCAGGCTTCATTTCTTAATCATGCTCATAAAGCTCAGCCCCCCCCCATAAAAATGTGTGTACTTGCACACGGGTCTGCAATCAATGTCTGATCTACTGAGGTCTACACTTGCTCTGCCAAGTGTCTTGCTGCTATATTAGTATGTAAGAACATATTCCAACAAAGCATTAATATTGTCAAAGAGAGACAATTATTCACAAGTGGTGGATACATAACTCAAAAAGAATAAGTAAAGCAAAACGATTTCAACTAGGATTTATAGTACATATAAATTCCACAGTTACTTTCAATTGTCCATGTATATCCACTTCTAGAGGACATGTAGCAATCCAGGGAAAATTTTTTTCACTTAAAAATAATTTTGAAACCACCCTTTTCTTCACTTCCTGCATGTACTTAAAAAAAAAATCTCAGTGGCTTCTTGTAACTCTCTTTCCCCCAGGACAGGATTGTATGATCATAGAGGCTTTTAAACTTGGCACTCTATTAACATGCAGCAAACCTGAAGATCACTGCAGCCCATTTTCAAGCAAAAACAGTTGCTTCTTTATTAATGAATCCCATTGGGAGAAGAACCATGGACCTGGGGCTCATTTTGGAACATTCACAGTTATTGCTAAGTTTCTGAAATATTGCATAATGATCCTTCCCAAGAGGATAAATGATTCAGAAGTGCTGGAAATTAAGATAATAAAGTCCAATTTTTTTTGCTTTATATCTACATGTAATTCCAATGAAAAAAGAAAGCCTACCATAGATATCCAGTCTAAATAAATACCTTTTATTTATTTTTTAAAAGTTATTGGAAAGTTATAAATTATACAGATCATTTCAGAAAAACATGCTGAAGTTTGAGCTACAAATGGAGTTTCTATTCTATTCTAGCATGCTTTTTTTTTAAAAAAAACTAATGTTTGTGTTGTCTGATCTCATCTGTTAAACTACTAATTAGGAATGTTCTCCTAGAGATTGAAAATGATTTCATATTAATACACAGAAAAATCTGGAAACATTTAAATCATTGAACTTGCAATATATTTCAGAAAAGAAATATATATCTTTGGAACCTGGAAGTTTAACTTTCCTCAAATATAATATTAACCTGATACAACACCAAATATAATATAATATATAAATAAAGCCCTGTGTGTAGTCTTGGCCTGCAGAATAAGGTGGGGTTGGGTGTTTCAGCACAGAGGAGTTTATTTGTACTGCAGTTGGTGCCTTGGAGAGCTCCTTCAACCAGCCCTGTCCTGAAATGTCTAACTTCATCTTCACACCAGATCTGGAAGGAAATCTTACAGCATGGGGACTGCTGCTACAAAGTAACCAAGATAATGGGCTCTGGAACCACTGGAGTTTTCTCTTCTCTCCAATACCACCTCTTTCAGCTGAGTTTCCCTGAACAAGCTACTTAATTTCTCTTGGTCCTAGCTCTCTATAAGTTGAAAAGAAGGCATTATTTCCCTGCTGTTATGAGAATTAAATGTGGAAACAAATATTAGTTTTCCATGATAGTACCCAGCATACAACCTAATCTCAACAAATGAAATTATATCATTATGATTTCCTGTACCCCTGCAGTAGTAGCCCTGGAACACATACCCTCTGGAGCCCTGGGGGCAGTAAGCAAGAAGATTCTATTTATGTAGGAATCTGGTTCAGAAAACCTCGTGCTTTGGCTTAAAGAGATGCTCAATCAGGTTTCCTGCCAACAGAAGCCAGACAAGTAGATGGGTTGCCTCTCTGATCTATGTTCAAAGCTTGCTCCCTCCGTGGCAAGTATTCAATTTACAAGAATAATTGCTCACTTCTCAGACACACCACATAGTTTCACAGGCATAGTGTTTCTCATATTAGCTAGGTAGCTCATTTTTAAGTTTAATATTCCTGACACACAGTCTTGCTGATCATTGCCACTGGGAAAACAAATACAGATAAGCCTTACCATTTCATACTTCATTTTCCTTTTAAAAGTCTTGGCTGGATTTCAGCGGGTGTGAAGCCAGCATCACTCCCCTGACTTACTTCTTAAGTTCCTCCTTGAGAAACCTTAGTTCTTGTTACCACTGTGGTTGACAGGCCACAAAAAGATTCAGTAGTATTAATAGCCCACAAGGTAATTCTGTGGGCTAACACCTGTTTCCTCTTCCTATTCTTTCTATTTTATTAAGAGCCATTTGCCTAGATATAGTTACTGTTTTGTAAAATAAAAGATCATCTTTTGCATTTTAAAAAGTTTCTGCTTAGTTGACCAGCTCTGCAAGGTTTGCTGCATGAAAAGAAGGTGGCTTCTCTTCCTTCTGCCTATCTAGGAGTCAACAAATTTAGTTGTTTATGAAATACTCTGTCAGCTCCATAGATTGCAGAGAGGCTAGCAATATGCCAAGAGAATGGAGCCCCAGAATTTCTTCTTGGGAAGTAATTCTCCTTCCTTTACTCCAGGAACCTGCTAATGTGGCTCATGAGATGTCACCCAATTCCCTCACTCCCTGACTTGAATCTGTTGGCCTGACGTTTCCTATGTATCAGCTGGCAGATTATAGGCAACGAGATGTCACCACGAGGCCAACAAGCTAGAGATGCATTATGCAGCAGCAGCACACAGTTCCAGATGCACACCCATGTGTTAGACTAGAACAAAGCATTGGGAAAGCCATTGCCATTTCTAGACATGCCCTTCAATGTCTTACTGCCAAGCTTTTCCCGCCATTGTGGCTTCTGCTATGTCTACCTATCTAGTCTCTATCTCTACAGCTAACTTTAAACCTCACAGCTTCTTTACAGCCTGCCTTGGTGATAATTTCCTCCAGTGATGAGTGGCCTTTTCCTTTTACAGTGCCACATGCCTTCTCTTTAACCAACAGATGGACTGCATATCCTAGCTTTATTCTTCAGTCAGAGTTTGTTTAGGCAAAGCATGGTGTTGGAAGATTTTAGGGTCACACACATTTGAATACAAATTTTTTCTACAGGATACATAACTTATTATGGCATAATTTTCTCATTTAAGAGTAAGAAACATAGTAAAATCCAAGTAATAGGCTGACTTTGAAGATTGCATTATATAAAGCATCATATCTGGGTGCTTGGAACATAGCAGGGCTTCCATAAATTGTAACTATTATACTAAGTAAAACATTTCTCAAACAGCCAAATGTTGAAAAAGAGTGTTTAGAAGCTAACTTTAACACCTCTTTTTTCTTGACTTCGTTGACAATCCTACAGAAAAGAGAAAGTTAAGAATCCTAGGTATCACTTACTATATAATGTTTAGAACCAGCTACTGTTGTGAGATCATATGGCTCCATCGCATAAAGCCCAGCCCAGAGGCTATCTCTTCCTTCTCCTCCTCTTCTTTTTCTTCTTCATTCCTTTTTTTTTTTGACACAGGTTCTCACTATGTAGGCCTGCTGTCTTTGAATTCACTCTGTAGACCAGGCTGGCCTCTCACGCTTATAGATCCACCTGGCTCTGCTTCTAGAACTGGGATCAAATGCATGCATCATGCCTGGCTAAACTCAGCGTCTTAAGCAGTGGCTTACCAGTGTAAGTGAATATGGGAGTTGCAAAAACAAACAAACAAACAAACAAAAGGGACCAATTAAAAATTTCTGATCCTTTAGACCACATCTTAATTCGAAATCAAATGTACAGTGAGTGAATTAAATTTTTGCTGAAAGTACCTGCTTATGTTGCGTCATGTGACTTCACTGTGGCCTTGATTTCTAAATACACAACATGAGCACTTTGTACGACAAGCCATAATAGCATGTGACTCCAGTACATTCTGCCTGAAAAACCTTAGCTCAGATTTAAGACTTCTATATGCTATTAATTGAAGTGTTTTTACTGTACATATAAAAGTTTTTGATCTTATAGAAATATAATGGCTTAATTATGGAAAACAAATATCCAATATTTTTTTATATCATTCCATAACTTGTAGATATCAATGTGTTAGAATGATTTATTTATTTACTTAAGTTTTGAGATAGGGCTTAATGCAGCCTAGACTCTCCTGCCACTTTTTATATGGTTGAGGATGACCTGTAACTCTGGATAGTGTTTTTATTGCCTCCTGAGCACTGGGGTTACAGGCATGTTCTACCACTCCTAACACATACATGGTTTGATTTTTAAAGTTTTTTGTTTGATCTGCTGATTTGATTTTCACAAAAATTATTGAATGAATTTTAGCCTGGGACTAGTACAGGATTTCCAGCAATTTCCAAAATGTTTTAAAACAGAAATGTCTTGAAACATACTGCTGACATTTTGTAGTGTATATTATGTGATCCAGTGTTCTCAGCATTGATGTGTACAAAATCAAAAACATTGATAAATGTGAAGAAAAAGGCACTATCTCTTTCAGACTAGATTTAATTTTTCATATAAAAATAGTCAAGCACATCCATCTAATTAGTATGCATGATGAAATTACAGCTACATTAAAGAATTTTTAAATATGAAGTTCTTTCTGAGTTGTAATCTATAAATGTTCAATTTGTTTGCCTATCTTATATACCTGGTTTCACACAAAAATGTCTCAGGTAGAAAGTGGTCTTGGGAGGAAAAGTTTAGGCAGCTCTGATATAGACTGTTTTGGACACGCTGGAAAGACAGATGGTGTAAGAGCTATAAAGCTGCTTTTCTGTGATGGTCATCTTTAATTGTCAACTTGATAGAACCAGAATCACCAGGGAACAGACTCTCAATGAGGGATTGTCTAGATGAGGATTGTCTTAATTGATATGAGAAGACTCAGTCCACTGACGGCAGCACTGTTTCATAGTGAGGGCTTCTGAACTGGGTGAGAGTGGGGCGGTTGAGCTGAGCACGAGCATGCAAACAAACAACATGCATATAGTTGTCTCTCCTGACTGTGGATATCATGTGACTTACTTCAAGTTCCTGCCTGTATTTGTGGTCAATGATGATCTGTAACCGGTAAGTGTAAGCAGAATAAACCTTTCTCTTTTAAGTTTCTTTTTTCAGGGTATTTTTTTTTCATAGTAACAGAAATGATGCTATGATGTTTTCCAAGTGAAAGATCCTAACACCATCACTTTCCTGGACTGAGGTGTTTTTCTCTGTCTTTTGCCTAGCAGCTATCTTCCTTTTGCTTTCCTTTGTTTGTTGGAGTTGTCCAGGCCACTTCCAGAACCAACAATGTGTTTGAAGTACACTCACTCCTTAGCAGAGCTGCCCTTGAATCATACATGGGCATCCTTACTGTGTTATGTTCTTTTCTGTAGAGTCAATTTTGTTTCCAAAATTTGTTTGCCAAATTTCCCTTGCCACTTTGCTCCCCTTGTGAGTTACAAGGCGTAGTGACAAGTTAATTGTTTCATTTTGTGGCATCATTAATAATACATAACATAAGCATTTATCTCAGCATAGACCATCAAGAAAGTACCAGTTGAAAGCATCACTTAAAAATATAAATTTAGAGCATCAAGCTTTCTTTCTTCTATAAGCCTTTAAGAGTGTCACATGCAAAATAAGAAAACAATTTTTATTTTTCAGTTAAGTTGTAGCTCACCTTTCGAGGTCCTGTGCTTTTTAGTTCAAATACATCCATTGTGTAATTAACTCTACGTCCATAGTGGTCAAATTGAACATTGCCAGTCAGCCCTTGAATTCGAACCTGTGAAGGAAAAAGAAAACACACACATATTCATTTGCAGCTTCACTTTAGGAAATCTCCTATTACTAGGCTAAGGACCATAGAAAACTGTGGAATTAAAAGCTACAATAGACTCTCTGGAATGTTATTGGATGCTTGAGCTACTGAGATGGAACCTAGAGGAGGAATATGAATGGATATTAAAAGTTATTTTGCTCTACACCTAGAAGATCATTTTTTTGTATTATAAAGTTTTCATTTTAACTGACATGATTCTTTCCCAATATTGAAATATGCTTTATAGAAC
The DNA here is from genome assembly GCA_001675575.1 of Neotoma lepida. Classification (NCBI taxonomy): domain Eukaryota; kingdom Metazoa; phylum Chordata; class Mammalia; order Rodentia; family Cricetidae; genus Neotoma; species Neotoma lepida. The sequence goes on from LZPO01009201.1 coordinate 19,430, forward strand.
AAATTATATTTGCTTAGAGTCAATCTTCAGTTTCTTCTATATATCCACACAGTAGATTATGTAACTAGCATTCTCATGAGGGATCACATTCTTATGGCTAATATTGAATTAAGACATAAAAGGCTAAAAATACATTATTTGCAAATATCCAAGTACATTGGATTTCAAATTGTCTTTTGATTCTCATTCATTTAACTTACACTTTGAACTTATCACATTTCAAAGGAGTTAAATGATTCTTACATATAATAACTTTAACACCTATTACTTGAAACATATTGTTTGTGTGGGTCTAAAAGAATAAAACCAGTATTTTCCCAAAGTTAGAGATGCCTTGAAGCAGTTCTTAGCTCTGACAAACATTTCTTCTTCTTTTATAATGTAGGTTTATATTTCCTGGACTTCTTATGGCTAATGAAGCTAATGATGCTTTCTGGTGTTTAAGTTGTAAGCAGATGCAAGTGCTTGTTGAAATGAAGCATTCAGTTGTTATTTCAACACCCCCCTACANCATCAACCTGTTCATTCAAAATGGCAGCTGTTCTGCCAGGCTGGGTCCTTGAGTTACTTTATGAAGTACAGGGTTCCTGCTAACCACATGTATCTACACTGAGCCCCTTCATAGTTCTAGACCTTTTTAGATTTGTNGTGTTATCTTGAATACATAGCCATATAAGAAACAAACATTGAGGTTCTACCTAAAAATGTTTTGACATTGTAGAAAGCTTGATATATTAACATGGAAATTGTAATAGAGATTAATGCTCAGACGAATAAGTTTTTTTTGTAACATACCATACGTATAAAAGATCATACAGTAAAGCAAAAGTATGAGTTACCTGTTTCAGTGTTCTCTCCATGTCAATTCCTTGGCCCCAGGGAGCAGCAGGGTTTGCCAGACAATCCCCAGCATTTCCTCTCCTTGAAATATCAATTTTCTGTCTTCTGAGACTTCGGAAAGTTTCAGCCATCACCAGAACTCCATCGTAAGTTAGAGCAGAGGTGTACTGAGCATGTTAAAATATGTATAAAGGCAGATATTAAAGTCTAGCACAATGAACAATCTGGGTCTCTGTAGGTTTGTGACAAAAACTCCATCTTTTCCCAAGAGCCAGCATGGTACTGATAATTTATTCATGCCGACTTTGGAAATATCTGCTCTTGCTTGAACACAAAGACTCTATGCCACATATTGTTTTTCTTAATTTTAAAGAAGAAAACCCAATCTGAAAACAGAGACCTTAAATCACAAATTTCCATCATCTGGAAGAAGAAAGGCCTCAGGTTGGAACTTTATATTGTGCTTCAGTATGAACAGCTAAAGGATGGATACTACACAGTGTTTCTACATCCTGCATTGCAGTGGCTTAGGTCCAGGAGGGATTTGGTGTCTTGTTCTTTCCTTTTCCCCTGATGCCCAGTAGTGTTCTCTGAGATTTGCTTTGCAATCATCAACTTGAAATATCTATGTTTAGTCTCCCAGAAGAATTGTTTATTGTTATTGAGAAATGTAAGGCTACGAATAACATCTATTTTGTTCAACCTCAGCAGTGTATGCACCTATCGTCCAATGAATGTGCTCAAGTGAACTTATAATTTCTTTAAGTTTCCAACTCCCCATCCCAGTATCAATGTAGAAATACCCAGTAGAAACCACCTGCTTTCCAATGACCATCCATGTTTCTCTTTGGGAAACGAGTGAGTCCCCAGGACAAGATTAATAGTGTAAAGCAGCAAGGAAAGACCAAGAGGAAAATGTGATCTGCAGTAAATTTTGGTGATGTTTGATTAGAGAATTACTAAACACATGAGTGATATGATATATTCTTCAAGCATATAAGATCATCAGCTACTAGGCATGACAATAACTGCATTATCTCTTTCAGGAATTCCATGTAATTGACATTTTCTACACCTGTGTCAGGGGAAGGTTGTGCCATGTTAAGCAAGGGATGAACTTGTTTTTTTTTTTTGCCTATAAAGGAAGAAAAACCATTTGGAATTATGAATGTAGAAACTAAACTGAGACAATATTACCGTTACACAGAAGAGCTAGTGTTTGAAGGAAGAGAAAACTAAAACTACCTGAGTTCCAAGAAAGCACTTTTAAGTGGTAGAGGAACTAAGTATGAAGCTTGAATTAACAAAATATGTAAGGATCATGTAATGTGAGAGAGCTGATAAGTGAGTAGCCAGGACACACTAGTAGACATATACAAAGGCCTGTGCCCTCTCAGTTAGGATGGAGTAGCTGAAGGAAAGAAAGTGATGAGATCAGAGATCATGTGTTGATCTATGCTATGAAAAGGAATGTGTCCTCTCGTTTACTCCACCCAACACGTCTATGAGTAGGAAAAACTTCCAAGTCATCTTTCTCTAAGGCAAGAAAATAAAAAGGAGAAATAAAGACCTTTTCTCAAAGACAAACTTGTTAAAGATCTAAAGGCCAAAGGTCAAAGTACACTATTGTGTGCCAGGATCAAGAGATGAAAAACACAAAAACAAAAACAAAAACAAACCAACAAAATGAAAGTACTGTCCTTTTTTTCCAGCAGTGAGAAAGAAGCTAAGAAGAGATGGTACAAAACAAAACAAAACAAAACAAAACAAAACAAAAATGACCAAACACACTTGCTTTCCTGTAAAATGTCTATCCATTTTTTTTTTTGTGAAATGTGAAATATAAAAAGGAAACAGTGACACACAGTTGAGTGCAGTGCAAAGGAGACAGCCAACTAGAGAAGCAAAGTACTGGAATCTAACAGGGCAGAGAGCTGACAGAAGCTAGAGTTTACACTGACTTTATCATGTCAAAGGCTCCAACTCTTTCTCATGTGCCTTACAGTCAAGGAAAGAATATTTATGGATACCCAGCTTACAGATGACATGTAGAAAATGCATATAAATAAACATTTCATTTGTCAGCAGCTTTAAAACTGCTTCTTGGCCTAGAGTTATTTGCTGTCCTGTTCATCAGTCAGAATGGAGAAGTAAATTCTTCTCAACATTTGTAGGTATAGAAGACAAACACAGGCAGAATCAGTATTCAGTAGAAGGAGTTGGACTTTGACAGGAAATAACTAAAATAAATTCAAGTTCTATTATGAATATGAAAGATACAAGATATGGAGCACAAAGCAGAAAAATAAAAAAGTAACCATTTGTTACAGTTTTTGTCAGGATGACTTTCCATGTACCACCTAAGAGCTGGGTGCAGAATGTACATAGATACTGGGTGGGCACTGTGAGAATATGAAGGTTGTTAATGGATGGTCATGGCTCTACAGGAATTTACAGGAGCCAAGTATTAAGTATGAGAAGTCCTTGCTAAGAATTGCAGAGTCTAACATCATGGCGAGTATAAAGGAAGATCACTGAGAAGGTGAAACTTGAGTTAAACTTTGGAAGAAAGTAGGAATGGATGGATAGTGCAGATAAAGGTGAAGGACTGTGGAGGTGGACACTTACACTTGATGAATGACACAGGGGCAGAAGAGTTCTGTTTAAGTGGGATATCAGAAAGGTAGCAGAGGATCAAATCAAAAGGACATGTGTTCCCAGTATTTATTATTATTATTGTTATTATTATTATTATTATTATTATTAATTATTATTGTTTCTTTTAGTGCAAGAAAGTGATGAGATCAGAGATCATGTGTTGATTCTTGGCTAAAACATTAACCAATTGAAATACAATTCAGTTCATTTTAACTAACTCTCATTTTTATGGACTCAGTTTTTGAACTTTCTTACTTATTAACATTTATTTGCAATCTCCAAATCAATACATACTGATACTTTTGTAGGCACTTATGGGCATATTTAGAGTAGTGGAACATTTGATTCATCCAATACGAGAAGTTCCAGCTCTAGTTAAATAAAGAAACATTAAAGTTTTTTTTTGTTTCTGCTCTAATGTTGTAAACAAGTGCACATTTTTGTGGTCCAGTAGATGGTATTTTCCTCAAATTTGTGCTTTTTTACAGCTTAAAATGGCCTGAAATATAGCATTGATTGCTGCATAATGGTCATAATGTGAGAAGGTTCTGGTGTTTCTGAGATACATATGTATTAAGTACATTTCCTTTGAGCATTGGGTAAGAGCTGTTGACCATGAGGTCAATACTAAGGAAGCAAAAATGAGTTAACTACGGTGACTAAAACAAGATTATGTATTGATTATTTGACAGAAGGTCATAACTAGAGGCTCTTGGAAACTAATCTTATGCTTCTTCTAAGAACAATGGCTTAATATTTGGTCACTTATTACTTGAGGAAGCTTTTCAGAACACAATCATAGATGGTAAAAATTGACTGCGTATGTGTATTAAATGGCTTGTGGATATGTAGAATCATGCTAAANTCCATGAAAACTTTATACGTGGTGTGATTTCTGTTATAATGTACTATGTAGCTGTATTTATGAAATTACTGTGAAAATGGTTTAAATATAAATAGATGTTAATGAACCCGAGTTATTATAAACACAACTCCCTAAAGGAATTCCACACTTTATAACATGATAAATAACCCAATGCAATAGTATGGAGAATGCAATTTGGAGATCATCAAAAAGGGGACATTAAAATGATCATTCTTATGTATTCCATAAATCTCTGACCTTTTACTCACAGACAGCCAATTACCATGTTCACTAACATCTCACTTGCATTAAAATATCAAAAAAGATTAGCATATAGTGGACATTCAAGAAGTACTTAATTTTGAAAATTTTTGATTCTATAGGGTACCTCTCTAATTCCAATATTGATTATGGGAAATTGATAGCCAATTACAAAACAAACCTTATAGCTAGGAAACAGAGTAACTGACTGTACTCATTGATCTTAGTTTTTCTATGTCTGAATCTCAAATTACATATTAAAACTCTACTTAAATGCATAGTTAAGGAAATATTAGAGATTAAGATTTATTATGTGGTGCTCAAACCACTAAATTGGAGTAAGAGCAGCATGCCATTGTTGAGATGATATCTAAGACCCATCCTTTCAGATGAGACAAAATGCACCCATGAATAGAAACTTGGCAGCATCCTCTGCAAATGATAATGACACACTCATATATATATCATATGGCTATCTCTTTTGAGAAGCTGGAACTCATCTTGGGTGTTTACCATTTTTCCCAAATGCCTCTCTCTCTGCTTTAATGTCTGTCTTAAATTTATATTATACTCTTTTCTTGATAATGTACAATTTCATCTAATATACATACCTATATACTTATGTGGTATATGATATATAACACATATATGTTATACATATCATATCATAACACACACATGCACACACACACACACACACACACAAGCACGGCAGAAAAGATGGTTTAGTAATTAAAAGCACTTGTTGCTTTTGCAGATGACTGAATTTTGTTCTTAGTACCCATATCATTGTTCACTGCTGCTGGAAACCACACCTTCAGGGGATCTGGAACCTTCTTCTGGCCTCTTTGGGTACACTCACATATACAAACCCATACATGAACATATATATAATATAAAAAAAATTAAAGAGCCCACTATTTTATTCTTAAATTGAAAGATTGTATGTAAGCTTTACATTTCTCATTTCTACCAAGTTTTTAATTTATCTACTTACTATAAACCATTTTTTTCAGTTTTTTCAGACAGGGTTTCTCTGTGTAGCTTTGGAGCCTGTCCTGGAACTCGCTCTGTGGACCAGGCTGGCCTCAAACTCACAGAGATACGCCTGCCTCTGCCTCCTGTGTGCTGGGATTAAAGGCATGCACCACCACCACCTGGCTCTATAAACCATTTTTTAAATGTGGTTTTTATCTGAGTAGAAAAATTAATAATGGTCATTTGCATTTAAATATTAGTTAATAAAACTATTTAATGCAAAACTTCATACAGAAGACAATAATAATAAATTTCTTGAGTTAATCTGACAGCGCTACTATTAAATGCAGACATTTGACAATTATTTTATTTTTGTGGTGTGTGTGAATGCTGTGTATATATAGCTCATGTATGAATGTATGTAGGCATGTGCATCTATAGGTGCATTCATGTGTGCATGTACAACTGGAGGCTACAAATCTACTCGGTGATTTCTCTGCTGTGCTCCACCTTGCTGTTTAGGACCAGGTATCTCACTGGATCCCAGCACTCATGGATAGGCTACACTGGCTGGACAGTTAGCTTCTGGGAACAACCTGCCTCCACCTTCCAGATTTGGGATTACAGGAGTACATTGCTGTATTAGTTTATGCTGAGGCTCTAAACTTAGGTCCTCATGCTTGCATAACAAGCCCTTTATTCACTGTACCATCTATATATACCCCACCATTTATACATTTCTCAGAGTTTTGGTGGTGCAAGGACAGTGAGAAGATGCCATAATGTGTCTGAAAGAATAAGAAAAGAATCATAAAATAAAAAGTATTAACATAGGCTTGGCTGTTAAGAACACTTGCTGCTTTTGCATGGAATGCAAGTTCTGTTCTAGCCCCCACACAATGGCTTAAAACTGGCTTACAACCAGTTCTAGGGTATCTGATTCCCTAGTCTGTCCTCTGAGGGCACCAGGCATGTCCATGACGTACAGACATACATAAAGGCAAAAACACTCATACACCTAAAATGAAATGACCTAAAGTTTAAAAAAGACAACAGCACATAATATACAAAAACAAACAGATACCTTTGGAGGTGTTTCAGATCCTGGATATTCTCTCTGATCTAGTTTCTTCCAACGATCCATTAGTTTGGTTACCATGGGTGTATTAAAATCTACCAACTGAAATCCAGTGACATTCGCTCCACCGTGTATAAATCTCTCAAGAGAAATATCCTTGAAACCCTGTAAATCAGTAGAAAACCCCATTAAATTTAGTTCATTAAACATTTTGGCTCGCCGGGCGGTGGTGGCGCACGCCTTTAATCCCAGCACTTGGGAGGCAGAGGCAGGCAGATCTCTGTGAGTTCAAGGCCAGCCTGGGCTACCAAGTGAGTTCCAGGAAAGGCGCAAAGCTACACAGAGAAACCCT
>LZPO01009202.1:0-26434 GCA_001675575.1 Neotoma lepida
AGCCAGCTAAATGCCAGGGACAGGTCCTGATCTCACTGCTTTACAAAGAGACCAAGCTACACAATTGTCACACACATGTAGAGGGCCTAGGCTGGTCCTATTCATGCTCCCTAGCTGTCTGTATAGAGTCTATGAGCTCCCATGAGCTCAGGTCAGCCATCTCTGAGTGTTACTCTTTCATGACCTTGACCCCTTGGCTCATACAACCCCTCCTCCCTTTCTTCAGCAGGACTCCTGGAGCTCGGCCCAGTGCTTGACTGTAATCTCTGCATCTGCTTCCATCAGTTACTGGGTAAAGACTTTCTGATGATAGTTCTAGCATGCTCTCCACTATTGCTAGCAATCTTAGCTAGGGTCATCCTTGTGAATTCCTGAGAGTTTCCCTGGCACCAGGTTTCTCTCTAACCTCGAAATACACCCCCCTAGATTGCACTGGTGTCTTCTCTTGAGGCATATATATCACTCCCCAAAATATGTCTCATCTCCATTTGATAATCTCCACCAAATACTGGAGGGCATGAGACAAGTGCCACATCAGTATACTACTACCCCTATCCTAACAATATTGACAAAGAAGACATGGAGATGTTTTTCCAGGTCCTCTTTTGTCTGGGGCAAGATGTGTCATTAGAAATCTTGAAATTATTTGTATTTACTCCTGACAGGGCATGCATTGCTTCCATTTTGCTCACGTGAGTGTGGCTTTCTAAGCCTTAGACACATAATTCCCTGACATACCAGGAAAGAAAGAAGGGGTGAAAAGAGATCTTATGGCTGAGCCTGCAGTTTCTCACCATTGACAATGATAGGCTTCTTTGGGATTCCCACTATCTGTATTGGAAGGATCCCCTGTTCTAATCTGAATCTCTGCCTTGAAGCCTAAAGAGCTCAGGAAGCCTCTATTTGTCAAGGAAAACCAAGGCCACCCAGATAAACATAACTCAGTGACTCTAACGTCTAAGTATGGATACACTACCCCTTGGAATTCTGCCTCAGCTTCACTTGAGCTGAAAGAAGAAACAAGGCATGGCTAAAGGATTCCTTAGTTGGGATGTAGGAAATGGCATGAACCACAGAAGCACAGTGTTTTTATCTCCAAAAATTCTAGGATAGGAGAGATCTGAGGCCTGCTATATGTGAAAGATGTAAATCTCTTGAGTCAGGGTCTTCCCCTTGCCATACACTGAGGCTGGAATTCTTCCCCATTGACCAAACCTTAGCCCCTTACACACACACACACACACACACACACACACACACACACACACACACACAAACAAATCAGACAAAAACAACACTAATTAATCACAGTGGGTCACAAGCACATTAAACAGAGTGAAACAAATTAAATAAATTGGAGGGAGATGTCTTAGGAAAAAGAATATGTTCAGTGGGTGGAATGAGTATTAGAAAGAATAATGGGTGAATGCAATAGTGTGTGTGTGCATGTGTGTGTGTGTGTGTGTGTGCATGTGTGTGCGTGTGTGTGTGTGTGTGCACATGTGTGTGTAATAAAAAACTCTTTAAAAGGACACACTATGACACAGTCCGGGGAAAAGTGAGGATAGTCAGTAGGGAGCCAGCAGAGGAAGCTGTCTGGGTATGCAGGGTTGCAGTGGTATGGGCATCATTAGCCTCAAAGTGCACTGCAATGCCTTGCACCAGTAAATAAAAAGTAAAGCAACTATCTCCTGGAGCCTTGCTTCTAAATATTGGGATATCTTTACTCCCATAATGTGAGAAATCCACGGGAGTCTGCTTAAGGAGTACTAGGGAAATTTATTAGGATAAATTGAGGAAATATACTCACAAATACAGAACCAAGTAGACAGCTGAAGTCGTCCTCTGATCTGACGGGGAGCGAATCCACTTGGCAGTTTGATCACACCACGAAGCAGGAAGCAGGGTGAAGGGGCTCACTTGTGACCCCTCTCCCTTTCATTTTAAGAAGTCACCTACAATGGGCAAAAAGTATGGCCTCCTTCAGGCTGTATAGCCCAAGGTCGTGGATGGAGCAAATACCACTACACTCCTACCACTATATTCTGTTACAGGTAGAAGCATCACAATGTGGCAGAATACAGAAAGATCACAACTAAGAGACTATAAAAATATAAACTGAACTATCAGATCAATATTCATGCAGAATCTTGGGCAGGATCAAGGATCAGAGGTACCATGTACCAGGGAAAGTAGGGATGGCAGAAAATGGATTGAGAGTAAAAAGAGATTCTGTGAAACTGGCAAACTACAATAACAACTGGCCTGGTAAGATAATCCCACTGATGAATAGTGGCACAGATGTCTTGGATGTAACCAAACACTTTCTGATTAGATGTAAAGCCTGTTCCACAATATGAAAACCATAGGTGGTACCATAATTGGGGCCTAGAATATTGGGCTAGATAGGTCATAGACCCCAGGGAAGAATTTACTACTATTATTTTGCTAAATGAACATAGTATTAAATTGTCTTCTAATGACTTGGTGCTATATTAATAGATTACTCAATCTCCCAGCCTTTATCAGAGAAACTTCCTCTTTTGGTTAATGGTGATTCACACAGAGACCCACAGCTGCCCAAGGTCCAGAGAACAAGGGACTGTAAAGAACTCAGCCCCAAATAGGACATCCATCTTACAACCTTCCTCTCAAAGCTCAATAATCATTGCAGAACTGAGGAGGGTGGGGGTTGTAAGAGCCAGAGGTGATAGATGACTACACTGAAACTGGTTTGGGACACAACAGAGCAGTTGTGACAGCATGCACAAGACTGTGCAAGCTCATGCCAGACAACATCCCAGCATAAAAGATGTTTTAGTTAGGGTTTGTATTGCTATGAACAGATACCATGACCATGGCAACTCTTATAAGGAAAACATTTAATTGCTTGGCATCTCATAGTTTCAGAGGTTCAGTCCATTTTTATCATAGCAGGACATGGTGGCATGCAGGGAGAAATGATACTGGAAAAGGGATAAGAATGGAGAAGAAGCTATATCTTGATCTGAAGGTGACAGGAAGTGTAATGAAACACTGGGTGTGGCTTGAGTATGAAAGAGACCTCAAAGCCCACCCCTACAGTGACACACTTCCTCTAACAAGGCCATACCTACTCCAACAAAGTCACACTTCCTCATAGTGCCACTCTCTGTGAGCTTATGGGGGCCAATTACATTCAAACTACCACATTCCACTCCCTGGCCCCCACAGGCTTGTAACAATATCATGTTAGTACAACTTCAAAAGTCTCTGTAGTCTAACACACTCTCAACAATATTTTGAAGTCCAAAGTTCAAAGTCTCTTCTGAGACTCATGGACTCTCTTAACTGTAATCCCCTATAAAATCAAAATTATAGTACAGATCACATACTTCCAACATATAATGGCATAGGATATAATTACCATTCCAAAACATAAGGAAAGGAGCATAGTGAGGAAATACTGGACCAAAGCACAACCAAAAATCAGGTAGGCAAACCTCCAAACACTGTATCTCCATGTCTAATGTCAAAAAGCTCTTCAGATCTCCAACTCCTTTCTGCTTTGTTCACTGAAACACACATCTTTCTTGGGCTGATTTCACTCCCTGTTAGTAGTTTTTCTTGGCAGGTATCTCACTACTATGGCATCTCTAACATTGTGGGGTCTTTAAGGTGATTCAGGCTTTTCCTTCACAGCTTCACACAATGGCCTCTCTGGGCCTCCATTCAGGGACATCCCTGACATATGCCTGGCCTCAGCAGCTTTGCTTAGTCACAGAAGAATAATCCATAACCCCTTTCTTCTGTCCTTAACTCTAAAGCCCGAACCACATGGCTGAAGCTGCCAAGTTCTGCTGCTTACTGAGGCTGGAATATGACCCCATATGGAACCAGGCCCCAACAATTCATCAGATCACACAGCACCACTGTCTTCCATGCTCCTACTAGTATGGTCCTTTAAACAGCACTTAAAGCATTCAACTACTTTTCAAATCNACAGTCCAAAGATCCATATTCCTTCAAACAAAAGGATGTTCAAACTGATCATGCAATACCCCAGTCCCTGATACCAATTTCTTAGTCAGGGTTTCTATTACTGTGAAGAGACACCATGACTATGGTAAATTTTATTTTTTAATGTAATACTTTATTGGTTCTTTGGAAATTTCACATCATGTACCCCAATCCCACTCACCTCCCAGTTCCTCCATATCTGCCTTTTACTCTTGCAGCACCCCAAAAGAAAATCCCCCAAATTAATTAAAAACAAAACAAACAAAAAAACAAACAAATACCCCACTCCTCCATCTTTCCTGCCTCTCCAACATCTTCATTTGTCCTAGGGGCACGCGACTCTGCAGTGTTTCACCCAGTATACCCCTTTGTCTAATCAGTTCCATCTGCAAAAGTTCATTGCAATGAATCATTGGTCTGGTTCAAGGCCTCTGGCCTCTGACATATCAACATCACTGGACCCTCACAAAAACTCCTCTCAAATATCCTGCTGTCACCCCAAGTCATCAAGATCCTGAAGCTATCATTCCATAGGACCAGTCCCTTCATGAGCTCCAGTAGGTCATAAGGTAGACCATAAGGTAGGGTCTGCCAACTCAGGGCCCAGGATGTGAGCCTAGGTGGTAGTTGAGCTGGTCAGTCTGGACCTCTGATAGCTGCTTGGAAAAGAGACATTGAGTTTTCTTTAAGAATGTGGCCCCTGGTAGGTTGACCTTGTTCCAGGGATTGACCTCACACCCGGAAGTATTTAAACAATACAAACTGAACGTGAAAGGCTTTGAAAAGTATGTGTGTGTGCAGGAGGGGCAGAGATTATGTACTCTAGAGAGATCAAGGGGTATTGTACATGTGATGAGTTGGAAGGAAGAAAGTGGAAAATGATGTAATTATATTTAATTACGAATAACTTTTTAAAAGATGGGAAATTGAATGGGTAGGGAGGTGGTGGACCTGGGAGGAGTTGGGAAGGTAAGTATGATCAAAATACATTGTGTGACATTCTCAATTAATTCATAAAACGTTATTTTAAAATCTGTATAGAATGTATGTCTAAGTTCCAAGGTCCCCATTTTTTTCTTAGCAAAGAGAAAACTATTTTATTTACAACCATACTGGCTTTTACTATAAAGCAATCCAACCAGAGAGGCTGTGGGCCTAGAGATAGCAGATATAGAAGGCAATAAGCATGAGAGTCTAAAAGAAAATATATTAAATTAATATTATATTTTGTGTGGAAGAATGTCAAACACCTTCATTTACCAGTTCTGGAATACTAACTTTGAGGCAGGTGTATTCTCCTAGGAGGAACAAGAGGAAAAGAAATATTTTTTTTTGGAAAAAATAAAAGCAAATCCAGGAAATAACATACTGATACTGTTGCATCTCTAGAATTTTCAAAAGGCCTTGTCTACACAGCTCAAAAATAATTCTTTCATATAGTAAGTATACATAACTTTAACTGTCAACACTATAATACATGAATTAATGAGTTGGTGAATCAATGTATAGATCTATAAATAATAAAGAAATAAATGAATGTTGGACACACACTGGCTGATCTGCAAAGATGCTTTCAAGTTCACACAAATATGCTTCTATACTCTGTTTCTAATCTATATTTAACTGTCTCATTCTTAAATAACTATACATTTACCTACACATTCGTCTATCATATACCTTTCTACCACCTATTATGTATCTATCTCTTTATCCCTTCATCCAAGTAATCATTCATTCACCCATTTAAAGCTACTAGGAAGCTAGTAAAAAGTTTCTAGCCAAAACAAATGAACAAAATAAACAAATAAACAAATTAAAAACAAAGATAAGGAAAAGACATAAAAAATATATATAAAAATCTCCCACAAATAAGATCTGGTTTCATTTTACTTTTTCAAAGAATAAAAGGGTAGATAAATAAATGAAGATAATGGATGAGAAACAGATGCTCCATCTGGATGGTCTAGCGTCTGTCAGTTGTGGACCAGAATGGAAGAAAGTGCCCATGGAAGGAGTAGCTATTTTAAGAAGCCCTGATAAAAATCTTTCAAAATGTAGATTTAATAATACGAATGAACAGATTCCAGAAGATCCATAAACTCCTGCATTCTAAGTATGAAGAATAACACATCATAAAACTTCTGAAAACCAAAGAAATGGAGAAAAATGTTAAAAGCAGCCATGGGAGAAAGATATTATATCTTCAAAGGAGAAGCCTTGAGAGTGACATCTCCAGAGGCCAGTGCAGAGATATCAAAAAATGCTGGAGAGTGCTGGTGAAGCTCATTTTCAAGTTCTAGGTGAAGTGAAAATAAACACCAAAAACAAAGGCCAAATAATGATTTTAGAAACTTAAAAAGCTTATAGATTTTATTACCAATATTTTATAAAGAAATAAATTCTAAAACCAGGATTTTTAAAGAAAAACTTAATTTATTTAGTTGGATGACCTTTATGAAGAAGAGAAAATGGTGCACACTTGGTTAAAATTAAACAGTTATTAACTTTCAAAACATAATAAAAAATTTTTAAAATTTAGGATATATATATATATATATATAATTATAACATAGCACACAGCATCAAAGTTGATCAGGAAGCAGTGTTGTATCATGAATAAGAAAAAAATTAAGATTAGATAAAGCATGACATTTAATGGGTGTCATTTTCACCTTTGGAATAATATGTGTGAAAAATGACAGGAAACTAAATGTGACAGATTAAATTAGTTGATAATTCCAAGAGAAGGCAATAGCAGGGATAAAGAGCTGAAAAAATTCATATATGTGTAGTGGATAATACCTTTTCAGATATTAAATGAAACAAGATATAAAATCAAACATACCAGTGATGGCATTATTGCCGTGGAGTAACATTGATCTACAAGGATTATCATTCTGAATAACATAACTAAATCCCACTAGGTTCACTTTATAATGATACAATTTAAAGAAAAGAACACAAGAAGTTCATAAGTAAAATGTTTGAAATATGTTTCATGCAAACAATAATACAATAATAGAAAAAAATGAATGCAATATAAAAATTAGACTTAAAGCATTCTAAGAATAGAGATGTATTGTAGCAATAAAGGTCCATTCTATATAAACTATGACAATTGTTGACTGTGTGTACTTGAAAATGTAGCTTAGCATATCTAACACAAAGGTAAATGTATAGNAAGAATCAAACAAAGACAAGGGTGTAGGAGCGAATCTTAAACGGTCTTATTAATTGAAAACACCAGGCCAGGTATTGAGGTAAATTCTGAATGATCAGAGAGACAGAACAAGCCACAGCCAACCTCACCTTGCCAACTCCTCAGCTGATCTTGTTTCCTCAGACTGCAGGCTTCTGAGTCTTCACCCAAATGAATCTCAGCTCAACTCTGCTCAAAGCCTGAAAGCTTAAGAGGCCCCTAGCTTCTGGTTTCCACACCTTATATACCTTTCTGCTTCCTGCCACTCCTTTCTGGGATTAAAGGCATGTGTCTTTCTCAAGCAAAGACATGAGATCTCAGGTGCTGGAATTAAAGGTGTGTGCCACTGGAATTAAAGGTGTGTGCCACCATGCCTGGCTGTTTCCAGTGTGGCCTTGAACTCACAGAGATCTGGATGGATCTCTGCCTCGGGAATGCTAGGATTAAAGGCATGTGCTACCACTGTCTAACCTCTATGTTTAATCTAGTGGCTGTTCTGTTCTCTGACCCCAGATAAGTTTTATTAGGGTACACAATATTTTGGGGGACATAATATAATCACCACACAAGGGGACAAAAAACAAACAGCTGTAAATTTATCTCATCACGTTATGAACAGCAGGTGAATTCAGGAAGCAAGAGGAAGACCAGTAGAAGATTAACCAAACTAACCAGATTTACTTTCACTGAACTCTGCAGGTGATGATTTTGTTATTTACGTTTCAAATGCAAGCAAAATATGCTTTTAAAACCCACCATATTTTAAGCTATAAAGCAAATCTGAAAACCTTTGGAAGGATTGTTTTCATATAGAATATACGGTCTTACCATAGTAAGATTAAGTTAAGAGCCACTACCAAATGTTAACTAGAAAATCCCCAAAGGGCTGGATGTGACAGTACATACCTGTTATGGCATCACTCAGGACACTAAAGGAGACAGTCCCAAGTTTGAGACAAGCCTGGGCTACAAAGGAAGAATTAGCTCCAATTTAAAAAAAAAAAACACCTTCAAATATTTAAAAATTAATACATTTCAAATTTTTATGCTAATTATAATATATTTTAAAGTAAATGAAGATGAAAAGTAAATTATAGCAAAGCTCCTGGAATCCAGAACTCACAGGGAAGTTTACAACCAAACACAAATATGCATGTATTTGTATATATTAGAAAACACAAAAGACCAAAATCAGTGACAGAAACATGAAATAACTTATAAATAAGTATAAAATGAACACAAAAGCATTAGAGAAGAAGTAACAAAGGGATAAAAAAATTGAGCAAAAATATCATGAAATGTGTATGTTAATACTTTAAAGAGACCAATAAATAATAAACCTCTTAGTGAGACTACTAAAGAAGAAATGCTAAGACACACATCACCACCATAAGTATAATCAACATCCTACAGACACTACACAGGAAGAAAATCAGAGCTAGTTGTGTTCATTCATTTCAACTTTAAGAAACGTTAATAAATTTTCCATGCAGAACAAGTTGCCCAAACTGGAATCTCAAATAGAAGTTTGAATATTCTTACAGGCAAATCCTCAGCCAAATACTTCTCTCCAGAGAAAACCCTAAGTTAGCCTCCAAGAGATGGAAGTGAAGGGGACTGAACACGCGAATTAGAGGGTCTCCACGGCTGTATCTGTTTCCCGTGCCTTTTCTTGGGCTCTTTTCCTCATGCTTCTTTGTTTTCCCTGTTTTGACATTTTGTTTTTGCTTATCATACTGTTTTATTTTGTCATTATCCCTTAGATGTCTTAGTTTATTTTCTAATGAGAGACATAACGGGAGTGGCTCTGGATGGGACAGGAAGTGAGGAGGAACTTGGAGGAGAAGAGGGAGAGGAAACTGTATCAAAATACATTGTGTGAAAAAGAAATCTATTTTTTATTTTTTTATTAATTAAAAGATTTTCTTATTTTAAATACCAACCACCGAACCCCCCTCTCCTCCCTCCTTCCTCCTCCCTCCTCCCGCCCTCCAGCCTTGCCCCTCAACCCACCCACCCCCAATCCCACCTCCTCCCACCAAGGTCTCCCATGCAGAGTCCCCAGAGCCTGATACTTTCACTTGAAGCGGGTCCAAGACCTTCCTCCCTGTGCTTAGGCTGCACAAGGTGTCCCACCATAGGCATTGCACTCCATAAAAAAAAAGAAAAACCAGCTCATGCACTAGGGATGGATCCCGATCCCACCACCTGGGGGCCCTCTAAACAGTTCAAGCTAAACGCCTGTCTCCAGTATCCAGAGGGCCCAGTTCAGCACCATGGGGACTCCATTGCTATTGGTCCATAGTTCAAGCGTTTCCACTAGTTTGACAGGACATCTCAGTACATTTTCCAGTCATGTTCTCCATGTCCCTTGCTCATACAATTTTTCTTCTCTCACAACTGGTGGACTCCTGGGGCTCGGGTTAGCACCCGGTTGTGGATCTCTGAATCTGTTTCCATATGTCTCTGGGAGAGGGCTCCTGGGGGCTCCTCAGCTATTGGTTGACAGTTCATGCATCTCCACTAGTTTGGCTGGCCATCTCTGTATATCTTCCCATCATGATCCCGGAAGTAATCGAGAGGGAGCCTGTACTGACATACTCCAATGAGTATTCACATGGATGAATACCCTATCTGTCAACACAGAGCCAGTCTGATCCAGAGACTGATGGAGGCAGATGCAGAGATCCACAGCCGGGCTCCAGGCCGACCTCCAGGAGTTCAGTTAATAGAAGAGAGAGGGGCTTCTGTGAGCAAGGGACAAGAAATCTATTTTTAATAAAATAAAAAATTTCTTTCACTTGGGTTTGGAAGGAGACAAGGACATCTCCCATCCTTGGTTGTATTTCATATTATCATGGTAGTTTTAGTTAATAAAATATGACACAGTAAAAAAGTTAAGTATCAAAAAGGAAAATAAAATTATCACTATTTGCAGATAATATTACTATGCTTTAGACATTCAAAAATAGCCTGCAGAGAGCTTTAGAATTAAAATATAAATTCCAAAATGTAACACAATACAAGGTCAAAATACAAAATATAAATTGCATATTTTTGTCGTATCAGTAAAGTTCAATTAGAACATAAAATGGAAAACATCCTCTTTATAAGAACATGAAACATCAAATACTTAGTAATGGATGTTTCAAAAGGTATTGAAGCTACACATAAAACTGAAAATGTTGCAGAGAAATGAAAGATCTAAAGGGATGTGGGAACACAAAGCTTATAAATTTCAAGAGATGATATAAATATGTCATTTCTCCTCAAAGTTATCCTTTTATTCAAAGATAGTCCAACTATTAGCAATTAAAAATCTCAGCACATTTTGAGTTCTTTAGGAAAATTGGAATGCTATTTCTAAAATTTTTATGTTATACCTGGAATGTGTGTGTGCACATACTCTGAAGAAGAAAGAGAATAAAACTGAAACACACTAACAAACATAACTTTTTTTTTTCTTCCAAATGAAACTACAGTGTTGAGCTGTACATGGTGGCACATTTTCAGTCTCAGCATTTGGCAGGGTGAGGCAGAACTGAGAGTTTGAGACTAGCTTGAGTGAGCCTGTCCTGAGAATAAAAGTAACAAAGTAGTAATATTGGCATATGCTTAATCGAGCAATTCAACAGAAGAGAACAGAAGATCTGGAATGCATCATGATACACACAACAACCAGCATTGTGAAAAATACTATAGCAGTAATCAACACTGAATAAATTGAATTTTCAATTAAAATGAAACCAAAAATTTCTCATCTCTCATCGTATAAAACCAAACAGAACTTAAACAGTGAGGTGGTTACATGTTCATCAGTTTTACCCAGTTTCAGTCATTTGGGAAGAGGGCCTCTCAGCTGAGAAAATGACCCCATAAATACGATCCAGCAGCAAGTCTGTTAGGCGTTTTCTTGACTAATGATCGATGGGGGAGGAACTAGGCCACTATGGGCAGTGAAAACCCTGGGCAGCTGGTCTGGAGTTGCAGTCAAACTTAGGGTGAGCAAGCCATAAAGAGCAAGCCAGTAAAGATTGCTCCTCTATGGCTTTTGCTTCAGTTCCTACCTTGAGTTCCTACCCTGACTTCCCTCTGTGATGGACTGGAATTTGTAAGTGATGGACTGTAACTTGTAAGTGATGGACTGTAACTTGTCANTTTTTCCTTCCCCAAGTTGGTCTGGAAATGGTGTTTTACTCACTCCAGCAATAGAAAAATAACTCAAATAAACAGAGAAGTTAACAGTGCCAAGTTTATAGACTAAAATGTTTATCTTCATAATTATGAGCAAAAACTGCTTAAACAGGGTTCCCAAAATAGCCACTATGTGAAGCATCAATAAAATAGATTCCACTGGACCTGTCCTTTGCTTTCCAAATTCACTAGAAAAGGAGCCCCAAATTAAGGCAAAAAATGGGAGATTTTTGCAATGCATATATCTATATGAGATTAAATACAGAGAATCTGCCATAACTCTTAAAAGCCAGTAAAAAATTGCATAAAATGCAATAAAAATTGGGTAAACCTCACATAAATTATTTTGCAAAGGCAAATAACCAGGTGACCAGGAAGAGCAGGGAAGGTATGTAGCCTCATTACTTATCAAAGCTGAAAAAATGTGATTAGTCATCAAGGGGCACATGTATACTCACATGCTCACACAATAATGACTAATATTAACGAAAACACTCTGTCAATGTCATGTTGGAAAACAATATAAATCAACTCATATTCTGAGTAATCCTGGAAGCATAAATTTCTTTAATCACACTGAAACTGTTTGGCAGTATTTACTAAATCTGAACATGACCATACCCTATTATGTCAAAATTCTACCTTTAAGTTTATTCCAAACAGAAATGCATAAATATGTTGACCTGAAGGAAATACAGTAATATGCATATCAGCATTCATCATGGCCTTCCTAAACTAAAGCTCTTCATGTCTCTGAATTATAGAATACATAGATTTATAATATTTGTGTAATATGAGTTACTATATGAAATATAGAAAATAGACTACTACAGGAAAAAATATACAGATGAACCTCATAAACATAAGAGTCACTGAAAGACTCCAAATACTAAGGAGTACAAATAGTCTGATTATATTTCCATAAATTAAAGAGTAAGCAAGATAATCTATGGTGATATTAATTAGAGCAATTATTACCTTCTCATAAAAGAATGANTTTGGTGTTTTTCTTTATTGGTTTGTTTCTTTTAAAAGATTTATATTTTTAATTATGTGTATATTTGCATCTGTGTGTGAATATGTGCATATATGAGTGCAGGTGCCCACAAAGGCCAGAAGATGGTATCCAACCCTCTGGAGGCAGAGTTACAGGTGGTTGTCAGTCTACTGACATGAGTGCTGGGAACTGAACTTGGATCCTCTGCAAGAACAGCAGGTGCTCTTTAATACTGAACCATCATCCAGTCCTATTCATTTGCTTTCCAAAGAGAAACATTTCTGTATACGCCAGCCTTGTCGTGAACACATTATTCTCCTGCCTCAGTCTTCAGAAGGCTGAGATTACAAGCTACTGAACACACTGCCATGCTCAGCCTGAATGGACTTTTCATAAAGATTTGAGTGTCTGAAACATTTTTTTACCTTGGTCTATATAATGACTGCACACCAGATATTTAGAAAACGTCTGTTGCACTGTAGAACTAATCTTCCACTTAATCTTATACGACTTTGTCTATATACATTGACCAAGTTTTAAAAAAGTGTTAGCTAATTTTTAAAAGATCAATAAATAGGAAATATAACCATAAGATACACTCACATTCTTTTTACGATGGTTACTATTTCAAATCCTAAAAAAGAAAATGCTGACAGAAATCATTCTCAAGTACGGCTGCACAGCAAGGCCTTCCATATAATGCACGTGAGAATGCAAAATGACACTTTCTATAGAAAATAGGCTGACAGTATATACAAAATTAAACTTAATCTGACATTGTGCTCCAATAATCATCTGTTAGGCATTTATCCACATAATTCTGAAACTTATAACCATGCAAAAACCCAAACACCTATGATCATGGCAGCCTTCTTCATAATCTTCCTACATTGGAAGATTTCATATCTTTTAATATATGGATAGATATAGTATGCAATAAATACTCAAATGTCAANGGAGATGAGCCATTAACACAGGAAATTTGTATCAATTTTTAAGTGAGAATGGAATTTAACCTTGTGATTCCACTTGTGTGACAACATGAAAAAGACAATGTGTTTAAAGCCGAAGTAGAAAGCAAAGAGTTTGGGGTCAAGAAAGGGTTAACTATGTGAAGTAGGAGACATTTTCCGTGAATATGATGCCATTTCATATGTTCCACAATAGTGGTTGTCATATATCCCATCTCATATTCAAATGAGTTAACTGAGAAACAATTCATATCATTATATGTAAAATCTCACATAATTTTACAGCAGAAAAAGAGAGCCTATATGTATGCAAATTTGGAAAGAATTCAATGATGAAGGAGGAGATCCTGGATACAGTAGACACCATGACAAAAGGAATCCAAGTGTGTTACAAATACGTGATGCAACTTTAACGAAGGGATGGGGGGAGGAGCTGCAGAACTGAGTCACCTTGGGAATAACTGCAAACTTTACGACTAAAGACAAAAAAGAGTTGTGAATAAGCATTTTATTGTACAATGTGCTTGTTTCTTAAAAAATATGGCTTTACAATTCTTAAATTGCAATGCATACATAATGGAACTGAAAAAAATGAGTAAACTATAAGCAGAAGGTGGGAGATGGTGTTAGGGGTGAGCAATTTACCTATGAGCAAAGGGAGGGAAAAACTGGGATAAACATGAGATGCCATGGCAGAGCCAGATACATCAGATGAGTTCATATATAGCTTAGGATAGAAACATACCAGTGTAAACATCTCATAAACATGTATATTCCCTAGGGGAGGACCCAGAACAATGATGGTCCAGTAGCAATAAACACAGTCATGCCCAGATCTTCTTCAGTAATGTTATTCTTCAGTGAAGGAATAAGGACTCCTTGGAGAACAGGAAGGTTCTTGGGCAAGGGAAACAAAGCACATGTAAGATGAACTCTAAACATCTTGTCATTAGAAAGTGAGGGCATGCTGAGACAACCAAATAACACGTAAGACCAAACAAAAGAATATATATATATATATGTATATATATACATATATATACATATATATATATACAGGAACCAAGTGAAACACACACATATACCCATACTCAGAGCTAGATAATCTAAGTAAAAAAAAAGTACTAGCATAATATTGGGTTATAACTCAAGTACAAAGTAAATAACCACAAGCTCTTACATACACAAATGAATAATTAAACACTTAACTAAATAAGAAAAAAATAAATTTCTCATGAAGAATTCCAAACAATGTATAGACAATTTCTACCCCTTCAGTATAGATTTCTTCTAGGGATTTCCTAAGAGTGCAATGGGAAAGGAAAAAAGGAACACTGCTCTGGAGGGACCCCCACATTGTTGTCTTGCCAGGGACAATACATTGGCGATAGATTGTATTGATCATGTGGATCCTGATATGAAATATGNAAAACACCACATCTTCACCTATGCAACCTTCTTTCAAACACGTTTAACTCCAGTCTTTTTAGTAGATAAACCCCACGTAGTCCAAACTAAGTTTTTCTGTGAAATATGTCTCAAGGTTATCACTATCTAGTGCTAGCAGGGTTATCAAAAGCAAGAAAAATCAGAAGAGAAACTGCGGCAAGAGAATCTAAAGAAACACAGTTTAAGTGTATCATCATATCCTGGAAGCCCCAGGAGGAAACAGTGATACTAGAGCAGAGCCTATTAGATGCAAAGAATAGGCTTTAATGACATGGACACAAAAGTACAATTAAGACTCCTTAATCAGTTTTGACCAGTAAATGTTAACAGCAAAGGATATCATGAAGAAGATATTTGATGCAATCTTTACTTTTTGTAAACTTTTTGAAATTCAGTTTATTAAAGTAAGAAAAGTCATTAAGAGGTCTTATAGTTAAGTGGAAGAAATCTGAAAAGAAATAGAATTGTTTAAAAATACAGGAGATCTGGCCCTGCTCCTTGCTGCCTGCTGTATTGGGTAAGCTAGCTGGGGCAGTGTAAGAGAGCTCGCTCCAATGTTGGCAATGAGGGAGAGCTGTCAGGCTGACCAACCTAGCTACCAGATCAGGACTATGAGGTAGCCCACCCCAACACCCACCTCATCTATGAACTGCTGGAGCATGTGAAGGGGCTAGACCCACTACAGGATCTCCATGGCACAAGGCAACAGTAGGATATTGCAGAGGAACCCCAATGAGGACCCAGGATTAAAAGTGTATCAGAAGCTAGAGGCCTTGAACCAGACAGGTGACTCATTACAATGAACAAGTAAAGATGTGTGGACTAAGAGATGTACTGTGTGACTCACTGGGCCACACTACAGCTTCCATGAAATGAATTTTTTTTATTTGTTTGTTTAGTTGTCTTTTTTGGTTATTTTGGGGGGAGTATTACTTTTAAATTTTGTTTTTGGGGGAGGTTGCAAGGGCAGAGGGAGCAAGCGAGGGGACAGAGAGATGAGTGGGATTGGGGTGCATGATGTGAAATCCACAAAGAATCAATAGAAAGTTAAAAATAATAAAATAAAATAAAAATGCAATGACAGACAAGGGAGTCGGCTCATAGAGTAAAGCACCTGTCATGCAAGCATGAAGACCTGTGATCATCTGTCATCTATGTAAGTTGGATGCAGCAGCATGCATTTGTCCCAACAGTGCTAGTGGGGAACAGGGACAGGCAGATATTTATTTAAAGCTCACTGGCCAACAAGCCCAGCTGAATTGGTGAACCCCTGGTTCAGTGAAAGATCCCGCCTCAAAATATAATTGGGGAAGCAGTCAAGGGAAACATCTGGCTTCCACACATGTGCAGGTACACATGTTTACCCACACATATGAACATGATATATGTTTGGGCATACATATCACAAACAAAAAGAAAAGTACAATGAGAATTAAAAATAGAAGTATATGGGAAATAAGAACATTCTATATGTAATTAATGTGAGTCTTTCCCCATCACCTAAAATCAGAATAAAGAAAATTATTGGAGAAAATTGCCAAATAATTCATTAATTATAAATATTTCTAGGACAAATGGAAGAAGAATAAAAGAGAGAAAAAATGCCCCTAGAAACTCAAAGGGGTGAAAACAATATTTTATCTCTACTAACAGGGATGGANTGGTGGTATTAGAATTTTTCAAAGTTCTAAGAAAATAAGTACCCTATCTAAAATTCTATACCCAGCCAAACTAAGAATAAGTTGAGACCAAAATAAAAGTATTTTCTGATATATAGGATTCAAAAATCAGTCTCTCAAAACTCTACCTCAAGAAGCTCCAGGATAATGAGACCAAGCACCGGAAAGGAGTTGTTCTAGTCTGTTCCAAATCACTGTAATGAAAAACCTAAGTAGACTGTTTTATGAATAAATCATTTCTATTTTGCCTCACATTTCGGGGGTGAGAAGTCAAAGAACCATAGCTGATAAATGTCTTCCTGAAACCAGAAAGGTCTCCTGGAGCAGGAAAATAGTGAATGTGGGTTTGTCCTCACCTCACTCCCTTTTCTTTTTCTCTCCCCTTTCTTCCTTAAAGCCATCAAGAACCAACCATTAGCACTCCACTCTGGTGACCTTATGTAGTGTAATCACTTCCACAAAGTCCCATTGTACAATCCGTAGCTGGATTAAGCTTCTACTCTCTCACTGCCTCACAGCTGGGATAAACACAGGAACCTTCGAAAAACACACTCAAACATGTCCCAACCATAGCAGAAGTGACTCAGAGCATCAGTCCAGGTTAAGAGAAAAGTTCACAGGATCACTGTAGAGAAGTCCTGGGACTGAAAACCAGGCTAGAGAGCTTAGGGTAGCCAGTGAAGAGAAACATGGGGTTGGAAGGTGCTCAGTCCATGAAAGATAAAGAAGTGTGGGATCAAAAGTTGCATATCTTAAAAATTTACATTAACTGGCATTATACAATCTGTCAGAAAGAATGGAAAGGCTTGGCTAATGACTCCAAGAAGAAAAAAAAACAGTAAATGTTAATGAGCTACAGAAATCATACCTGAAAGTATAATTTTCTAAGTGTTCATCTTTAGGGGCTGAGAGTGAGAGATGTTTGACTAGACTCCATGGCAAATAATGTTTGCATGAGCATTGTGGTTGTTTGAGTAAGAATGGCCCCATAGGCTCATAGATTTGAATGCTTGGTCACTTGGGAGTAGAGCTACTTGACATAGATTAAGATGTGTGACATTGTTGGACTAGGTGTGGTCTTGTTGGAAGAAGGGTGTCACTGGAATGGGCTTGGTGTTTTCAAATGCTCAAGCCAAGCCCTGTGTCTCTGCGTCTCTCTCTTTTTCCACTGCCTGGTGTTTCAAATGTAGAACTCTCCGCTACTTTGCCAGCACCATGTCTGTCTGCATGTTGCCATGCTTCCCACCATGATGATAGTGGACTAAACTTCTGAAAATATAAACCAGCCCCAAGTAAACATTTTTCTTTGTAAGAGTTTCCATGGCCATGGTGTCTCTTCATAGCAACAGAATACTGACTAAGACAGGCACAAAATTCTGTATCAGGATTAAGCAATTAAGCAACATAGAATGTTATTGTATTAGGACAGAAAAAGTCTAAGTTCAATGAATAAAGATATTACAGTGTAGCAATAACAATATAAGGCAATAAGGTGTCAATATCAGGCAAAATATATTTTAAAAAAACACCTTGAAGATTGAAAAATTCAGTTTCCTGAGGAATGAGTAATAGGTAATAGGACAGAGTATCATTAAGTCTTAGAGACATGACTATTTTATATACACGTGTTTACTTAAATACAAAAATATTTACATTAAAATAAGAGTAAATTAGGACTAAGCGTAAGATGCCTGTGTTTGTAGACTCAACAATACATAGAACCAGCCAGGGACACAGAGAGATAGAGCTAACACAGGATATGGTACCACAGCTGGTAGCCAGAAGTTGTGAAATTAAGGAAGAGACTATAGATGACCTAATGTAAGATGTCCAGGTGTGAGAGTACTACAACATGCAGCAGAAGATGTGGAATCAGGGATGGAAGCAGAGCTGACCTAGGGTAAAACACCTAGGTATGCTGGACATAGAGCAGGTATAAGAAGCTGAAGAAGAAATGGGGCCCGAATTGACCTAGCATACACCATCTATGTCTGGAGAACCACATTAGACAGTGATAAAGATGGGCACCAGTCAAGGCAATGTACTGATCCTTGGATGGTGATTGTTTCTGCAGACAATAGTGAGATCTCAGAGGAAAACTAGGAATAGAGCTTTTTGCTCACAGAGGAAGAGGAAACCACAACCCTACTGTGACATAGTTCTCCTTCTGCCCATTGAAAGTGTTTCCACTGAAAGAAGAATGGTGATTTGAATTTTAAGAAAAAGAAATAAAGAACAAGTGAAAGAAAAAAGAATCAATCAACCAACTACTTTGGAGTCTCAGAGCAGAAACAAAAATAATGCAAAAAACCAAGACAACACACATCCTCCAAAAGTTACTAATCCCATAGTAATAGTGCTCCACGAGAATGAGTTGGAAAAACTTCCACAGTGTTCAAATAATGGTTATAACTGTGTTCAAACAGTTCAAAGAAGACATTAACATACTCCAACAGAACAAAAACAGAGCCCAATGAAATAATGAAGTCAATTCAAGACACTAAAATAGAATTCAATATTCAATAAACAGGTAGAATTGCTGAGGGAAAAACTAAAATGATGTTAGAAATAAAAACCTCAATAAGCCAAATGAAAAGATCAATGGAAAATTTCAATGATAGCATAGGGCATGTGAAAAACATTGTCAAGGTTTGAAGGCAAGATAGAACAATTAGATCATTCAGTGAAAGTGAATAATAGTTTAAACATGAACTGAAGATGGGAGAGCTATGGTATGCCATATAAAATCCAAGTCACTGAGCTAGAGCAAAAAGTAAGGAGGAGGAAGAGGAGGGAGCTGCCTTACTAAAGGCATAGAAGATATTTTCAATGAAATCATGGAGGAAAATTCCTAAACCTCAAATGATATTCATCCAGCTTGAAGAAGGCATAGAACACCAAATAGACAAGATTGGTGGGCAGGGGACTGGGAACCCATGGCATGTTATAGTTAAAAGGACAAAAACACAAAATAATCAAAAGATATTGAAAGCTACAAGAGACAACAGTCAAATCTTTTATAATGCTAGGCCTATCAGAATAACAACTGATTATCTGATAGAAATTTTAAAGACAAAATGTATTCTAACTTATGAAAGACCAAATCTGCCAACCTAGAATATTATAATCAATAAAACCATCTGTTATGATTGAAGGACAAAATAAAATGTCATTATAAAAACCAACTTAAGGAACTTTTTTTTTAAACCAATAATCCAGCTCTCCAGTAAATACTGGAAGAAACATTTAAGACTGAGAAGGAAAACATATCCAAGACTCCACAAGGGATAAACAAAAGGCATCAGAGGAGTCTGTGAAAATAGATCTAAATAGACATCACAAAATCAACAAAAGGACAGAAATTAATATACAAGGTTTAGTCATAACTCTGAATACTAACAGCTTCAATTGCCCAATAAAAAGACCCAGACTAGCAGGTTGGATTAGAAAACAGGATCCAGGTTTTTTACTCTCTCCAAGAAGCACACCTCAACATTGAAGATAGCATCAGCTTAGGGTAAAATGATAGGAAAAGTTATTCCAAGAATATTGCATCATGAAAGAGATAGGAATATCTACTATAGTATCCAGCAAAATCAACTTAAACTAAAACTATTCAAAGATTACTTCATAGACATTAAAGGATCAATTAATCAAGAGAATATTGTAATTCTAAATTTGAATGCACCAAACTCACGTGAACTTAATTTCATTTAAAACACTCCAAGATGGGAAGTCACAGTGTAATCCCAAAATAGTGACAGTCGGTGACTTTGATACTGGTCTAGTTTTGTTTCTGTTTCTGTGATAAATACCATGACCAAAAGTAACTTGAAGAGGAAAGAATTTAGATCAGTCTATACTTTGTTGACTATCACACAGGGAAGCCAGGACAGGAACTCAGGAAGTAGAAACTGAGGCTGAACCCAAGAAAGCTACTTACTGATTTGATTTTGTCTCACTCAGATTTTTTTTAATATAATCCAGGACCAGCTGTCCAAGGTAGCATCATCCGCAATGAGTTGCTCTCCCAGATCACTTGTTAATCAGGAAAATGCCCCCCAAAGACTTGCCTATAGACCAATCTGATAGAGATGTTTTCTCAATTGAAGTTCTCTCTTCTTAAATGATTCTAGCTCATGTCAAATTGACAAAAAACTAGCCTGACACATAACCTCCTTCCCTAAGGAATAGATCATCCAGAAAACAAAACAAAATGAAAAACAAAAGAGAAATATTGGATCTAAATGGCAACATGAATCAAGTGGACCTAACAGATATCTACAAAACATTGCAGCTGTACACTAAAGAACACACATTATTCTCAGCAACCCATGAAACTTTAATTGATCATGTATTAGGATGCAATGAAAGTCTCAAAAATAAAGAAAAATTGAAATAATATCATGCATTTTATCTGACCACAACAGAATAAAATTAGATCTCAGCAATAAAAACTACAGAAAGTATATANCATTAATTATAAATATTTCTAGGACAAATGGAAGAAGAATAAAAGAGAGAAAAAATGCCCCTAGAAACTCAAAGGGGTGAAAACAATATTTTATCTCTACTAACAGGGATGGANTGGTGGTATTAGAATTTTTCAAAGTTCTAAGAAAATAAGTACCCTATCTAAAATTCTATACCCAGCCAAACTAAGAATAAGTTGAGACCAAAATAAAAGTATTTTCTGATATATAGGATTCAAAAATCAGTCTCTCAAAACTCTACCTCAAGAAGCTCCAGGATAATGAGACCAAGCACCGGAAAGGAGTTGTTCTAGTCTGTTCCAAATCACTGTAATGAAAAACCTAAGTAGACTGTTTTATGAATAAATCATTTCTATTTTGCCTCACATTTCGGGGGTGAGAAGTCAAAGAACCATAGCTGATAAATGTCTTCCTGAAACCAGAAAGGTCTCCTGGAGCAGGAAAATAGTGAATGTGGGTTTGTCCTCACCTCACTCCCTTTTCTTTTTCTCTCCCCTTTCTTCCTTAAAGCCATCAAGAACCAACCATTAGCACTCCACTCTGGTGACCTTATGTAGTGTAATCACTTCCACAAAGTCCCATTGTACAATCCGTAGCTGGATTAAGCTTCTACTCTCTCACTGCCTCACAGCTGGGATAAACACAGGAACCTTCGAAAAACACACTCAAACATGTCCCAACCATAGCAGAAGTGACTCAGAGCATCAGTCCAGGTTAAGAGAAAAGTTCACAGGATCACTGTAGAGAAGTCCTGGGACTGAAAACCAGGCTAGAGAGCTTAGGGTAGCCAGTGAAGAGAAACATGGGGTTGGAAGGTGCTCAGTCCATGAAAGATAAAGAAGTGTGGGATCAAAAGTTGCATATCTTAAAAATTTACATTAACTGGCATTATACAATCTGTCAGAAAGAATGGAAAGGCTTGGCTAATGACTCCAAGAAGAAAAAAAAACAGTAAATGTTAATGAGCTACAGAAATCATACCTGAAAGTATAATTTTCTAAGTGTTCATCTTTAGGGGCTGAGAGTGAGAGATGTTTGACTAGACTCCATGGCAAATAATGTTTGCATGAGCATTGTGGTTGTTTGAGTAAGAATGGCCCCATAGGCTCATAGATTTGAATGCTTGGTCACTTGGGAGTAGAGCTACTTGACATAGATTAAGATGTGTGACATTGTTGGACTAGGTGTGGTCTTGTTGGAAGAAGGGTGTCACTGGAATGGGCTTGGTGTTTTCAAATGCTCAAGCCAAGCCCTGTGTCTCTGCGTCTCTCTCTTTTTCCACTGCCTGGTGTTTCAAATGTAGAACTCTCCGCTACTTTGCCAGCACCATGTCTGTCTGCATGTTGCCATGCTTCCCACCATGATGATAGTGGACTAAACTTCTGAAAATATAAACCAGCCCCAAGTAAACATTTTTCTTTGTAAGAGTTTCCATGGCCATGGTGTCTCTTCATAGCAACAGAATACTGACTAAGACAGGCACAAAATTCTGTATCAGGATTAAGCAATTAAGCAACATAGAATGTTATTGTATTAGGACAGAAAAAGTCTAAGTTCAATGAATAAAGATATTACAGTGTAGCAATAACAATATAAGGCAATAAGGTGTCAATATCAGGCAAAATATATTTTAAAAAAACACCTTGAAGATTGAAAAATTCAGTTTCCTGAGGAATGAGTAATAGGTAATAGGACAGAGTATCATTAAGTCTTAGAGACATGACTATTTTATATACACGTGTTTACTTAAATACAAAAATATTTACATTAAAATAAGAGTAAATTAGGACTAAGCGTAAGATGCCTGTGTTTGTAGACTCAACAATACATAGAACCAGCCAGGGACACAGAGAGATAGAGCTAACACAGGATATGGTACCACAGCTGGTAGCCAGAAGTTGTGAAATTAAGGAAGAGACTATAGATGACCTAATGTAAGATGTCCAGGTGTGAGAGTACTACAACATGCAGCAGAAGATGTGGAATCAGGGATGGAAGCAGAGCTGACCTAGGGTAAAACACCTAGGTATGCTGGACATAGAGCAGGTATAAGAAGCTGAAGAAGAAATGGGGCCCGAATTGACCTAGCATACACCATCTATGTCTGGAGAACCACATTAGACAGTGATAAAGATGGGCACCAGTCAAGGCAATGTACTGATCCTTGGATGGTGATTGTTTCTGCAGACAATAGTGAGATCTCAGAGGAAAACTAGGAATAGAGCTTTTTGCTCACAGAGGAAGAGGAAACCACAACCCTACTGTGACATAGTTCTCCTTCTGCCCATTGAAAGTGTTTCCACTGAAAGAAGAATGGTGATTTGAATTTTAAGAAAAAGAAATAAAGAACAAGTGAAAGAAAAAAGAATCAATCAACCAACTACTTTGGAGTCTCAGAGCAGAAACAAAAATAATGCAAAAAACCAAGACAACACACATCCTCCAAAAGTTACTAATCCCATAGTAATAGTGCTCCACGAGAATGAGTTGGAAAAACTTCCACAGTGTTCAAATAATGGTTATAACTGTGTTCAAACAGTTCAAAGAAGACATTAACATACTCCAACAGAACAAAAACAGAGCCCAATGAAATAATGAAGTCAATTCAAGACACTAAAATAGAATTCAATATTCAATAAACAGGTAGAATTGCTGAGGGAAAAACTAAAATGATGTTAGAAATAAAAACCTCAATAAGCCAAATGAAAAGATCAATGGAAAATTTCAATGATAGCATAGGGCATGTGAAAAACATTGTCAAGGTTTGAAGGCAAGATAGAACAATTAGATCATTCAGTGAAAGTGAATAATAGTTTAAACATGAACTGAAGATGGGAGAGCTATGGTATGCCATATAAAATCCAAGTCACTGAGCTAGAGCAAAAAGTAAGGAGGAGGAAGAGGAGGGAGCTGCCTTACTAAAGGCATAGAAGATATTTTCAATGAAATCATGGAGGAAAATTCCTAAACCTCAAATGATATTCATCCAGCTTGAAGAAGGCATAGAACACCAAATAGACAAGATTGGTGGGCAGGGGACTGGGAACCCATGGCATGTTATAGTTAAAAGGACAAAAACACAAAATAATCAAAAGATATTGAAAGCTACAAGAGACAACAGTCAAATCTTTTATAATGCTAGGCCTATCAGAATAACAACTGATTATCTGATAGAAATTTTAAAGACAAAATGTATTCTAACTTATGAAAGACCAAATCTGCCAACCTAGAATATTATAATCAATAAAACCATCTGTTATGATTGAAGGACAAAATAAAATGTCATTATAAAAACCAACTTAAGGAACTTTTTTTTTAAACCAATAATCCAGCTCTCCAGTAAATACTGGAAGAAACATTTAAGACTGAGAAGGAAAACATATCCAAGACTCCACAAGGGATAAACAAAAGGCATCAGAGGAGTCTGTGAAAATAGATCTAAATAGACATCACAAAATCAACAAAAGGACAGAAATTAATATACAAGGTTTAGTCATAACTCTGAATACTAACAGCTTCAATTGCCCAATAAAAAGACCCAGACTAGCAGGTTGGATTAGAAAACAGGATCCAGGTTTTTTACTCTCTCCAAGAAGCACACCTCAACATTGAAGATAGCATCAGCTTAGGGTAAAATGATAGGAAAAGTTATTCCAAGAATATTGCATCATGAAAGAGATAGGAATATCTACTATAGTATCCAGCAAAATCAACTTAAACTAAAACTATTCAAAGATTACTTCATAGACATTAAAGGATCAATTAATCAAGAGAATATTGTAATTCTAAATTTGAATGCACCAAACTCACGTGAACTTAATTTCATTTAAAACACTCCAAGATGGGAAGTCACAGTGTAATCCCAAAATAGTGACAGTCGGTGACTTTGATACTGGTCTAGTTTTGTTTCTGTTTCTGTGATAAATACCATGACCAAAAGTAACTTGAAGAGGAAAGAATTTAGATCAGTCTATACTTTGTTGACTATCACACAGGGAAGCCAGGACAGGAACTCAGGAAGTAGAAACTGAGGCTGAACCCAAGAAAGCTACTTACTGATTTGATTTTGTCTCACTCAGATTTTTTTTAATATAATCCAGGACCAGCTGTCCAAGGTAGCATCATCCGCAATGAGTTGCTCTCCCAGATCACTTGTTAATCAGGAAAATGCCCCCCAAAGACTTGCCTATAGACCAATCTGATAGAGATGTTTTCTCAATTGAAGTTCTCTCTTCTTAAATGATTCTAGCTCATGTCAAATTGACAAAAAACTAGCCTGACACATAACCTCCTTCCCTAAGGAATAGATCATCCAGAAAACAAAACAAAATGAAAAACAAAAGAGAAATATTGGATCTAAATGGCAACATGAATCAAGTGGACCTAACAGATATCTACAAAACATTGCAGCTGTACACTAAAGAACACACATTATTCTCAGCAACCCATGAAACTTTAATTGATCATGTATTAGGATGCAATGAAAGTCTCAAAAATAAAGAAAAATTGAAATAATATCATGCATTTTATCTGACCACAACAGAATAAAATTAGATCTCAGCAATAAAAACTACAGAAAGTATATAGGCTTATGGAGCTTAAGCAACACACTGTGAATGATGAAAGGGTCAAGAAAGAAATAAAGTAACACTAGAATTTAATGCAAATGCAAACACAACATATCAAATTCAGTTGGACACAATGAAAGTGGTCCTGAGGAAAGTGTACAGTGCTGAGTGTCAACATAAAAAAATTTGAGAGAACTCACAAAAACAACTTAAATATACACTTTAAAGNCTTAGATAAACAAAATAAATGCAACCCCAAAGCAATAAATGGGGAGAAATAATCAAAATCAGAACAGAAATGAATGAAATAGAAACAATAAGAAAAACAATACAAAGAATCAAGAATATAAGAAAAGTAGTTGGTTATTTTAAAAGAAAGACAATATTGACAAATCCTTAGCCAAATGTACCAAAAGAGATAAGACCCAAATAAATAAGGTTGAAGATGAAAATGAAGATATCATACCAGATATCAATTTAATCAATAAAATCATGATGATATACCCTAAAAAGACATACTCCACTAAATTGGAAAATAAAAGAGATGGTTAAATTTCTAGATGCATACAATACACCAAAATTAAGCCAAGATGAAATAAGCCACCTAATCAGATTTATAGCTATCAATAAGATCAAAGCATCAATAAAATTGCCAACTCAAAGAAAACATGGGACTTANTTAATGGGTGATGGTGTTCTGCATACTGTGAATATGTGTTGCTNTGACTGGTTGATAAATAAAGCTGTTGGCCAATGGTGAGGCAGAATAAGGTTAGGTGGGACATTAGCTAGAGAGAGAGGAGAAGAAAGCAGAGCTGAGCTGACGCTGCCAGGAGAAGAAAGATGTAAAGGCCATGTAGCAAGTATAGATTCATAAAAATGGGT
>LZPO01009206.1:0-13337 GCA_001675575.1 Neotoma lepida
ACACACACACACACACACACACACACACACACACACACACACACATTCCTATTCATCCCATTCCTGGATAACTTGTCCATGATTGTTCACACTTCAACTTATTTCTCCAAATCAAGACAAAAGGGATCTTATCCCCAGCACTCATGAATGAATTGTAAATAAATTTACTCTGAGACAATTTTCTACTTTATTTAATTCTTTAGTTTTTAATTTCATCTTCTTTGGTAAATTTCTTTTTAGTTTTTGTGCTGATTAGTTTTTGTCAATTTAATACAAATGAGAGACATGAAGAGTCAACCTCAGTTGATGAACTGCCTCAGTCAGAATATCCTGTAGCAATGTCTATGAGGCATCTCCTTGATTGCTAGTGGCGTATGTGGTACCATCCCTATTCAGGTGAACTGTATAAGTAGCCGAGGAAGCCAGAGAGAGCAAGCCAGTAAGCAGCATCCCCCCATGGTCTTTATTTCACATCTTGCCTCCAGTTTCCTGCATTGGTTTCCCTCAGTGGTGGACTGTAATATTAAGCCAAATTAACCCTTTCCTTTCCAAGTTGCTTTTGGACATAGTATTTATTGTAGCAACAGAAAGCAAAGAAGAACAATGATATCAACAGTGATTCCATATAAATTAAAACTAAATGTTAAAGAGTAATACTCAAAAAATAATAGAAGTGGTCTGGAGAAAGTAGCTCAGGTAGCAGAGTACCTGCCTAGAACAAGCAAAATCATGCTTTAGTCTACCAAATGACATAAATCAGGCGTGGTAATGCATACATATAATTCTAGAATTTGGATGATAGAGACAGGAGGATTAGAAGTTCAATTGTATCTGCAACTATATAGCTAGTTTGAGGCAAGCATGGGCTTCATAAAACCCTGTCCTCAAAATTAAGTTAATAAATACCATTCTATTGTTGTATTGACTTTTGAAACAATTCTAGGAGTATGTTTAAAATATATGTGTTTTTTATCTAATTGTTCAGTTCAACAGTGCTTGCAATATCACATCATGATGGATGGTTGTTACGACTTAAAATTCCATAAGGTGAGAAAATATTACCACTTCCATTTTTTTCTAGAACAAATAATCTGGGGTATTTGTTTAACTGTGTTTACAATTGCTATGATGCTTAATCTGAATATTCAAGTTCATTTCATTTCTCCTAAAAGTTAATAGTTGAAAATAACCTTTTCTACCAGATGAATTCAGTTTGTTTTAAAAAGTTTGACTCCTATTTCCAGTAACGTGTTCAATATGTTACTTTAATCATTGTAGTATTTGCTCTCCTTTCATTTTTTATGACAATGGTAATTGTTACACAAATATTGTAGGGTCATGATTCTGTAACTCCAAATATAGATTACATGATATTAATTTTTCTAGATCATCCTGATTTTAAGATATCAGTCAGCTCAGCTGATTAAATATTTAAATGTGTTGGGATGATGCTGACAGCAGAAGATGTCCTCCTTCATTGCTATGTTGAAGAATGCAATTTTTGTTTGGGAGTGGGGATACAAAAGCTTTTGGGGATTCCAACACTACTGAAAAATATCAATTTGCTTAAAGTTTGTGAGACTGAATATAAAAGCTTAATATGGAGAGAACATTTAGATTTCCCAGAGAAAAAAAACTGAAAGTAATGAAAAGAGAAGTGAAATGTATCAGGTTAGTAAACAGTATTAACTTTTTTTTATGAGTGAGAAATTTCATATTTCTGTCAGCCCGACTTTGCATACTGTATACGGACTCCAGCTGCAATTCATGAACTCTCACAAATAACTTCATTGATGGCCTATAACCTATCTGCCCAGAAGTACATTGAAGAAGAGAGCAGTAGAGGCTAATGCTGTGTGCAGCTTTGAATTAGGTCCATATATAAGCTCACGTANGTAATGATGCATGTCTATTTCATAGTGCACCATCATATCTCTACTTCATCAGATGTCACTCTTCATCATTTGTATGTCAGACAGTGATGCTTTGTCATGGTGCTCATATCATGTTTAACTACATTATAAATAAAATTATTATTCCAATTATCTATTACATTTATTCTTATATTAGCATCCTAATCTGTGTATGGATTAGCTCACATCGAGGACATGAAGAAACCCATCTTCAAACTGGAAAATCATTTTTAAAATATTCCTGTATCCCAACATTTCACTTGTTCAACAGCAGTAGATGCTGGTTAATTGAATTAAGCTCTGACCTCTG
The DNA here is from genome assembly GCA_001675575.1 of Neotoma lepida. NCBI lineage: Eukaryota > Metazoa > Chordata > Mammalia > Rodentia > Cricetidae > Neotoma > Neotoma lepida. The sequence continues at coordinate 2,224 of LZPO01009206.1, forward strand.
GTAACAGTCATACAGCCTCTTAGTAAATAAAATGAATTAGAAGCTAAGAAGATGGCTCAGTAGAGAAAGTGCTTTCTGTTCAATTATGAACACCTCAGTTTTGTCCTCTGCACTCACACTGAAGCTGGGAACAGTGATGTGTATCTGTAACTCCAGTGCTGGGGAAGAGAGACTGTCCAGGGGTTCTTTGGCCAGTGAGTCTTNTGAAATGCTCAGCTCCATGCTTGGGGAAATACACTGTCTCAAAAGGTAAGACAGCTGGACTGTCTGGCACTGTTATGCTCCTGCAGCAGAATCACCTCGCCAGTCCAGATATCTGGATAATTTTTTTTTGAAGCTGCATGTCCTGACCAGGAAGAGAAGATAGGGACCTCTACAGCACCAGTAAGACTGAGTGGGAGAGAAAAATCCACATGTCGGTCCTGGGTTCTCTGCCCTGGGCCTGGAAAAGAAAACACGGCCCTACCCAGCATCTGATGAACTCTATTATGGTAAGCAAAAGTGTGGTGGGATATGGGACAGAGAGAGAGGGGGGCAGACAGAGACAGACAGAGACAGAGACAGACAGAGACAGAGAGGGGGACGGAAGGACAGAGGAAGGGAGGGAAGGAGGAAGAGAGACTGGTTCATGTCCTATGGAGATATGCAGGTCCGAAGAAGTGAAGGCAGTGAGGAGCATGGTCTGAGATGAGGGGCCTACTTACCACCCGGGGCCATAGAGCTGTTTCAGGCCTGAGCTGACGCCAAGGGCAATGTCTGTACCTACGGCATTGCTACAGCCATGGTCTGTGTTGATGTCCTTGGCTCCTGTAACCACTGAAGTTCAAGAGGTTAGGGCTGTGCTTAGTTGGATATGCTGTTCACTGATCCAACACTAGGGAGAACTGGTCCTACCACTCACTGGCTGCAGCACTGGAGAGATCTAATGGGTCCTGCACCTCACCTGGGAAGCATGACAGAACTGACCCACTGACCTTGTTGGCAAAGATGTGGGCAGATTGGCCCTGAGGACATGAGAGTGGGAGGGCTTGTCCTGCCCCCATCCCCCATCCCTGTCTGCCAATTGGTGAAGTCTAGGGAATGATGCCAGCCCCCTTGCCAGCTGTGGCAGGTGGGAAAGCTGACCTAGTCCCTCACCAACTGCAGCACTAGGAGAACAGGCTCTGGACCTCAACTAGGCAGTACAGTGGAGCTGACTCTGTTGACAGGGATGTCAGGGAGCTGGCCCTAAGGATAAGATCAAGAGAGATCTGTCCCTGCCCCTTATCTGCCACATGGTGGTGTGAACAAGGGCAGGATGTCTTCTCCTCCCCGACTCCTCTCCAACTGTGGCTGATAGGAGAGCTGGCCCTGAGGTCAGGAGAACCAGTGGGCTGGCTCAGCATCTCAACCGCTGTAGCACTCAAGAAAGAAGGCCCTGCACCACATCTGGGCCATAATAGCACCATAATAGTGCTGACCGTGCTGGTGAGGGCACAGGTGAGCCTGCCCTGAGATCACAAGAGTGGGAGAGCTGGCCCTGCACCCCTTGTTAGGCATGTGGTGGTGAGGAAGAGGGAAAGATACCCTCCCCCTTACTCTTTGCCACCTGTGGCAGATGAGAAAACTGACCTTGGCCCTTAACAGATACAGAACTAGGGAGAATGGGCCCTGCACCTCACCTGGGCAACAAAGTAGAGCTGATCCTGTTGATGGAGGTGTCGGGAGCTGGCCCTGAGAATGTGAGTGTAAGAGACCCAGCCTCACCCCTCATCCACCATATGGCAGTGTGGGCAAGAGAAAGAAGGCTTCCCTCCATGACCCTTGGGCCCTGTGGTAGGTGGAAGATCACTAAAGTGAGAGAGCTGATGTTGCCTCTCTCCAGCTGCATCACTAGGTAGAGAGGGCCCTACATCTGGACTAGGCAACACAGTAAAGCTTGTCCTGATGGTGTAGGTGTGGGTGAGCTGACACCAAGGACATGAGAGTAAGAGAATTGGTTCTGCCCCTTGCTGAGTACTACATAGGGTAAGCTAGTTGAGCCGGTGCTGGAAAGCTCACCCTGGCTTTGAGGATGAAGCAGAGCTTGGGGGGCTGACCAACCCAGCAACCACTCAGACCCAGAACCAGATCAGTTAGTTGGCCCATCCAATCATCCACCCCATCTATGGTCTGCTGGACAATGTAAAGGGGCTTGTCCTGCAGACCCAAAGTTACAGGATCTCCATGACATAGGACAACAACAGGATATCCAAGAGGAGCACCATTGAGGGCCCAGTATTGATGATGTAGCAAAAACCAGAGACCTCAAACCAGACCAATGACTCAATGCAATGAACACTTGCAAGGAAGATACAGACTAAAGGACTGTGTGACTCACTGTGTCACACTACAGCAACTGCAATGAGATTTTTCTTTTCTTTTCTTTTGCATTTTATCTTGTTTTATCCTGGTTGGGGGGCTTGCAAGGGTAGATGGCAGATGGGAAGGAACTGGGAGATGAGTGGAATCGAGATGCATAATGTGAAATCCACAAAAAAATCTATAAAAACGTTAAATTTTAGAAAATAAAATAAGACAGAGAGTAATAAAAGATATATAACCTCATCATCTAGCCTCTATTTACACACATGTATCCAAACACTCATACACTACACACAAACACATCCATTAAAACCTGGATTTAAATGCACAACCAATTCTAAATTTTTATGTTTTTGCACTGCATATCTCACATTCTCTAGTTCAGATCTCATTTCTGAACATAGTAAATTGAAATACATTGTCTCCTTGAGACCAGCAAGATGCCTCAATGTGTAAAATCACTTGCATGCAAGCATGAGGACCTGAGTTCAACCTCCAGTCCTCATGCTGGAAGGAAAGAGAAAACTCCTGTACATTGTTCTCTTACCCCACATACATAATCTGACATGCAGACATCACTCTTCATAAATAAACATATCAAACAGGATAATCTCCAGATAACTTCTCCAAAGCCCACATTCTATGGCAGATTCTTATGATCTACATCCTTTCAAAAGCATGATTTTTTTAAACATCATGATATTTAGTCTTAGTGATTCTGTGCTTACTTTTTCTAATTGTTAACCCGATTATTAACTACTAAAAGCATAGGCAGTCATTTTTCATTTTATTGCCAGATCATATTCAGTACCTAGAACCTGGAAATACTTGGAAGGCAAGGCCACCATATTAAAGTTGAATAGAATTTATGGGTAAATTAAACTAACACTGATAGTAAAAGTAATGGGTCTCATTTATTAAATTTTTCTATATTCACTTACATTATTTGATATATCAAGAGGTTGAATCACAATCATTTACCCATGTTATGATATAACCACAATGAAAGTAAATGTAGAGGTAATGCTAAAAGTAGTTTTATGTAAAGGTCAAGAGTAAGACATTGAATGGGTTTGGGGGTAGAAACGGAGAAACTGGAATTTATTTCTTGAGAAGATAATTAATAGTAGAAGTAGAATATGGACAAGAAGTAGGAACACAGGAATTATATGTAGATGTACTTTGAAAAGGTCTACAGAGAGTAAATATTATAAACCAAGAGGGAGCCGGGCGATCGTGGTGCACGCCTTTAATCCCAGCACTCGGGAGGCAGAGGCAGGCGGATCTTTGTGAGTTCGAGGCCAGCCTGGGCTACCGAGGGAGTTCCAGGAAAGGCGCCAAAGCTACACAGAGAAACCCTGTCTCGAAAAAACCAAAATAAAATAAAATAAAATAAAATAAACCAAGAGGGTAACAAGAAAAATGTCAGAACTGTCACAAGTAAATACAAATTTTGGAGCATTATGTCTACTTCACAAAGCTAAAAGGTCTCTTTGAAATAATGATTCTTCCTATGGATACAGTACTGATAATACCACAAATGAAAACTTGCAGAAGTTCTGGTTACTTAAAGTAAGAACTGTTCAGAGTGGTAACATCTCAGAGCATGCTATCTATGCACAACATTGCCTGTAGTTGCCCACTGTTTTCACAGTTAACTGATTACAGTCCATGCAGAACTAACTAACTGGCTTGCCTAACGTTATAAGGGTTAGGTTCTTTTGAGAGACATTTTCTTTTAGGAGATAGTTTTGTCCGGTTCCCACCAAGACCCATGGTCCCACAGCTGCTTATAAAATAATTACTCAGAGGGTTATATTAATTATAACTGCTTGGCCATTAGCTCAGGCTTATTACTGACTAGCTCTTACACTTAAACTCAGACGATTTCTATTAATTTGTATGTTGACACGTGTTCAGTGGCTTTGCCTGCGTCCTATTACATACTGTTCCTTGGGCAGCTGGCTGGCATCTCCTGACTCAGCCTTCCTCTTCCCTGAATTCTTGTCTGCTTATCCCGCTTACACTTCCTGCCTGGCTACTGGCCAATCAACATTTTATTTATCAATCAATCAGAGCAACACATATTCACAGCATACAGAAAGACATCCTCATTAGTTCCCCTTTCCTTTCTATTTAAAAGGAAAATTTAACTTTAACATAGTAAAATTACATAAAACTAAACAGTTATCTAGCAAGAATTACAGTTACAATATCTAGCTTTATTTGTATTTTATAAAATCAAAAAAATTGTATTATCTATCCTATATTTGTGAGTCTAAAGTTTTATATCTAATTTATCTTTTAACATAAGTAAGGAAAACTATAACTATTTAGTCTTTAACTACATCAAAGACCTTAGAAGGATATAATATTACCCAAGTAAACAGGAAAAGCATTATAAGCAACTTCTAAAAATCTAGAATGACAGAAAGCTGGCTACCTGGACAGTCATCTAAAGTTTCTCTGTAACATTGGGACATTTATAGCCTATAGTCCCAGAGTTTTTTAGTCATTTTTTGTGTGTGTGTCTTGTAGAATGTCTTGTAGTCTCTTCTGCGAAGAAGGAACCTAAAGGACCATTTTGTCTTGTAAAGTTTAGTGGCTACCTTTTTATGGGTCCTGAATGTCTAGTCAATACCACATTTTAAAGCAGTCCAGGCAAGTTAAGGTTTAGGAGGTCTGGCTTGATCAAATCTGATTTATCTTGACCTAGAACAAATCCATAGCCTCTTGTTTCCTGTGGAAACAAAAGCAGAGCCTTTTTTCCAAAGCAATGTATCAGACATAAATTTTGAATTTGAGATACCTTTAAAATATGTATATTGATTTAATCTAGCAGATTTTATAATCAAATGTTTCTCTGTACTTAAAAATCTCAAACACAGCACAATCTAGATTTTTTGTGTAATATTTATCTTTATGTGCCTTATTATGTTAATTTTACTGTCTCTTTAAAGACTTTTTTTAACCTTTTTTTATTTTTTATATAACTGTTTATATTTTTTTTTCAGGCTCAGAAGAAAAGAAGAATTCACACAGTAACTACATTTGGTTGAAAATTCACACAGTAACTACATTTGGTTGAAAGGACATGGGAATCAGTCAGCTGGGTTGTGTGCTTCTCACAAAAATAACAGTGAGAGCTCTGGAAATGACAGTGGATAGTGTAGATTAGACTTCATTGGCTCAGCTCTGTCATGGTCCATGATGATGGTCCACAAAGAAGAAAGAAAAGAAAATATTCACATCTCTACTACTATCTGAGTAGTTATTAATCCAACTTCATCTTTTTCAAAATGGTAATTAAGGAGAAAAATTAATCACTATGCTTCATTTGCAAGAGAAATTGTATTTCAGTGCAAATGCACACACTTGTGATAGAAATATTAGTTTTATGGAAGAGTATCATATAATTAAGGTAGAAGTTTAGAGTCACAAAGACCTCTTCTAAGGAGATTCTTCTTTCAGGCCTAGAAGGCAATTCTGGTGGCCTAGGTGTAAATAAAAAACTTCAGTCTGGGGGGAAACTCAGGATGTGTCCAAGAAGAGGCAGAACAAACTAAACCCGAAGGATGGATAAGATGTGCTGATAGAGGGATACAGGAGAAGGGTGGTCATTGGATTTGGATGAATTATACAAAGAAGTCCACAAAAGTCTAACAACTTAGCATGCTGGAGGGAACTAACATCTACTTAGGCACAAAGACTGTGCACTTAATATCCACACAGAAAAACTAAACTGGTCCAGGAANTTGGCTTACTGTGGAAAAATGCTTGCCATGCAAGTCAAACAGCCTGAGTTCAAACCCTAGGATTCATGTAAAGGTAGGAGAATATCTATTCTAGTAAGTTGTCTTCTCACCTTGATACATATGCCTATACACATACATCATGCCAGTGTGCACACACACTCAATCAATCAATCAGTAAGAAAATCTTTAAATTGTGGAGACTCTATTATCTTCAGAAATATCTCCTTGGCATGCTGAAGAGATGGGTCAGTGGTAATGGCACTTGCTTCTCTTGCAGAGAATGAACAGTTGGTCCCAACTCCCACATGGTGGATCACAATCATTTGTAACTCCATTTTCAGACAATTTCATGTCCTCTTCTGATTTTCAAGGACACCAGGAATGCACATAGTACACAAACATACATGCAGGCAAAACATCCATACACACAAAATAAATAAATAAATCTTTAGAAAAAGAGAGAAAAGAAAATGAAGCATAATGACTATTTTTCTCCTTAATTACCATTTTGAAAAAGATGAAGTTGGATTAATAACTACTCAGAGAGTAATAAAGAAGTGAATGTTTTCTTTTCTGTTTTTTTTATGTGGAACATCATCATGGACAGAGCTGAGCCAATGAAGTCTAATCTACACCATTCACTGTCATTTCCAGGGCTCTCATTATTATTTTTGTGAGAAGCACATGATCCAACTAGCTGATTCCTATGTCCTTTCAACCAAATGTAGTTACTGTGTGAATTCTTCTTTTCTTCTGAGCCTGAAAATGTATTCTAGGCTCACCTTGAGCTTTCCCTAATCTAGCCTCAAAAGTATAACCTATGCAGTTCCCAGCCCTTTAGAAAATCTCAGTACCATTAGTGGTTTGTGTTATTGCAGTGACATTGCTAATAGCCCATGTTGTTAAACAAGACAAAATACACAAATAATAATAAACCATGTATTCACTTAAAATTAAAAAAAAACCTGTTTATTCCTGAATTGATCTCAAATAATGGAAAAATCCAGCATCTCAAAAGCTTGATCAAGATTTGGCAAATCAAATGTCTTTTGTTTTGTCAATGATCCACAGGTAACAATACATGTCTGGTTCTGTCACCATCTATTTTAGTCAGGGTTTCTATTACAGTGAAGAGACACCATGACCATGGCAACTCTTACAAAGGAAAACATTATTTGTGGCTGGCTTACAGTTTAAAGGTTTAGTCAGTTATTGTCATGTCAAGAGACATGGCAGTATGCAGGCAGACATGGTCCTGGAGAAGGAGCTGAAAGTACTTCATCTTGATCCATAGCAACAGCAAGTGTACTGTCACACTGGATGTGGCCTGAGCATATGAGACCTCAAAGCCTGCCCACACAATGACACACTTCCTCCTACAAGCCCAACAAGACCACACCCACTATTAGTGTTACTCCCTATGTGCTAAGTATTCAATCACATGAAGCTATATGGGGGCCATACCTATTCAAACCACCACACTATCAGTGAAGATCATCACTCCTACTCTCACTACCTAAACAAGATTCATTTCAATAGAACTTTGAAAGTATTAAGACAAGATGAACTGACTAAAAATTATCCTTGAATTATTTCTGTACATAATTAAGACAACAGGGAAAAAAAGAAAAAAGGATTTTGTAATCATTTTTTATGGACCTTTTTTATGGAATTCCTTCTCTAGTGGTGGATAACAGAGTGAACCTCTTCTGAAGTAAATCCAATGTTCATGACACACACTAGGTATGATGTCTAGTGTTATGTCACTGTGACATAACAATTAGAGTCATGTGGGAAGAAGACATCTTAGTTGAAAAACACCCCACCTATATGGTGGGAAAACCATTGGTACACTTTCTTTTTGGTTGTTAATTTAAGAAATTTTTAAAATTTATTTTATATACCAACCACAGATCCTCTTCACGCTCCTCCTCCCACTCCCCTCGGTCTCCCCCTCCCACCCATAGGCAGGTGGTATGAGAAAACAGGTTGAATGAGCTATGGAAAACAAGCCAGTAAAACACCACTCCTCCACGGTACCTTCACCAGTTCCTGCCTACAGTTCTTGTCCTTTCTTCCCTGTGAAGTTTTTGGTCATGGTGTTTTAGCACAGCAATAGAAACATGAACTAAGACATGAGGCTTATCTCTTTATATTCATTGTGTTATTGTAATGCCCATAGCAATCTAATGAGGTAATCCTTTTAACTGTTATTTTGAAATGAAGAAAGAAGTTAAGTCAGAAATGGTGATTCATGCTCTAATCCCAGCAATCATGAAGCTAAGATAAGAGGACACAGAGGTTGAACCCAGCATAGATTATATAGCTAGTAAAAGACAGGAGTGAGACTTTGATAAAAATAAATAAGAAAGAAAGAGAGAAAGAAAGAGAAGTAGAAAGAGTGAGATTAGTTTTTATAAATTCAAAACATTTGTGACAGATGTTATAATTATTTACACAATAGCTCGAAATCCCATATTTCCCCATTTGTAAAATACTGTTTCCTATTATGAAGCTTACAAGTTCTCAACAGCTGTCAATAACAAAGTGAGTAATTGCCATGAGCAGATGCATAGTGCACATTTTTGACATTCATTCCTGCCTTCAATAAGAATACCTACCAATGTCCCAAATACTGTAATTCCTGGAAATTAAGTACTGAGTGTAAAAGAACATGAAGTGTGCCATTCTGAACATAAGCATGAAAGGCAGAGAACTAAACAAAGATAACATCGCAGGTACTAAAATGCAATAACAGAGAATGTGTTGGAACAAATGATGGTTTTGAGACAAAGAAGTGGGTCAGAAAGAGAGTGCACTGTCCTGGAAAGGTAAATTAATTCCAGAGTAAAGAAGACCATAGAAGTTTTATAAAAAAGGCTAGAATTTATCCTAAGGATAGTATAAATTCCCTTTCTTTGTGGACTAGAATATGGTCTATTTTTAGAGAAAGTTACATTGGCTGCTGAGAAAAATGTGTATTCCAAATCTATTAGATGAAGGATTCTGCTTCTAATTGCTAAGTCCATTTGCTCTATGGTCATGGTTTAATTATGAAGTCTCTTGGTTGTTTTGTTTTTGTTTTTGTTTTTACTTTGGATGACCTATAAGGAGATGACAATGAGACATTAAAATCATATACTTGTATCAGGCTTTCTTTGGGGCAACCAAGCAGCTCCCAAATCATGACATGGAGACTTATTATTAGTTACAAATGCTCAGCCTTATCTTTTTTTATTTAAGAAATTTTTTATTCATTTTACATACCAACCACAGATACCCTCTCATCCCTCCTCCGCTCACCCCAGCCTTCCTGCCCCACCTTGACCTACCTCCACCCGCTCCTTGGAAAGAGTAAGGCCTCCCATGGGGAATCAGCAAAGTCTGGTACATTTAGTTGAGATAGGACCAAGCCACTTCCCCCCACATCAAGGCTGAGCAAGGCATCCCACCATAGGGAATGGGCTCCAAAAAGCCAGCTCATGCACCAGGATAGATCCTGATCCTACTGCCAAGGGCCCCCCAAACAGACAAAGCTATACAACTGTTGCCCATATGCAAAGGACCTAGTCCAGTCCCATGCAGGTTCCACAGTTGTTGGCATATAGCTCGTGAGTTCCCATGAGCTGATTCAGTTGTCTCTGTAGATTTCCTCATCATGATCTTGACTCCCCTTGCTCATAAAATCCCTCTTCCCTGTTTTCGACTGAATTCCCAAAGCTCATTGTGGTGCTTGACTGTGGATCCCTGCATCTGCTTCCATCAGTTACTGGATGAAGGCTCTATGATGACAGTTAGGGTATTCACCAATTTGATTACCAGGGTAGGCCAGTTCAGGCACCCTCTCCACTATTGCTAGTAGTCTAAGCTCAGCCTTATCTTATGCTTGTCCACTAGCTTTTAAACTTAAATTAACCTGTTTCTCTTTATCTACATTTTGCCTCAGGGCTTTTTACCTTTCTTTCATTCCATATGTCTTACCTCCATGCTACTTCCCTGTCTAGGCAGCTGGTTGCTGCCTGGTTGCTGGTCCCTGGTATCTCCCTCTCTTTCTCCCTGCTCTCTCTATGTGTCTACTCTTGAGCCTGCATTTCTCCTACTACTTATTCTCTCTACCTGCCAGCCCTGTCTATCCCTTTACTGCCTAGCTATTGGCCATTCAGCTTTTTATTAGACTAATCAGGCGCCTTAGGCTGGCAAGGTAAAACAGCAACACAACTTTACATAATTAAACAAATGCAGCATAAAGAAATGTAACACATCTTCACATAGTTAAAAGTAATATTCCATAACACATACTATAATTGTTTTTGGTTCATCTGACCTTTAAGCCTTTTGTGAAACTGGGAGCCACTGACAGTGATATTGTAGAGTTTTATCCTCTAGCATAAGAGTCATTATGATATCAATTAGAGCAGTCATTATTACCTTCATGATGCTCTCAAGATCTGGCTTGAAGGATATCTGTCATAGAAGAAGAGGTTGGCCAGTGTGAGATCTGATAGCTATAAGCTCCTGAACCTCCCTCCCAGCTATACATGCTGCTGCTCCAACTGCACGTCTTCCTGGAAGGGACCCAGGTACACAGGAGGTAGAAGTTAACTGAAGGGTAAATTTATCTTTGCCATCACAGAAAGCCATCATTCATGCTGTAATGAGGCTTTTTTGTGTTGCAGCTATTTTTAAGGTCATCCATGTCCTCATTCATGCTGTGATGAGGCTTTTCTGTGTTGTAGCTATTTTTAAGGTCACCCATATCCTATGAAATCTCACCCACTTTCTTTTAAGTAAATCTGTAAATGCATTAATTTACCAATCTAGGCTTGAAAACTATAGCTGCTTTGGTTCTTAGCTTATGTCTTAACAGATGTGAATAGATCTTTGTATATGTCTCACCAGGAAATGGTCACACAACTGAAGATGTATATTTGCAGCTGCCATATCTTTTTGATTAATCATTCCCTTTTTAATATAGAGTAGAGAACTTTAACTCTTCTGACTAACTTTTTTTTTTTT
>LZPO01009206.1:13492-26313 GCA_001675575.1 Neotoma lepida
TGTGTGTGTGTGTGTGTGTGTGTGTGTAAGTCAATAGATAGTTGTATTTTGATTTTTAAACCATTTGCTGCTAGTTTACACCTCTTCATTGGAGATTCAGTGTATTTAAAAGTCAAGTCAACTGATTCCTCTAATTTTATTGGTTTATTTTTCTAGTTGTTTGAACTATTGTTTTAATTATTAATTTAATTTACGGTCTCTTCTATTAGTATTAGAGGTTTGCTAGCTTACTATATTGGAACTGTGGGTTCATTCCTGGCTCTCCTTTGCTCATATGTTCTTCTCAGTAATTTTTTTCTCTCTATGCTGTCATAATTGAGAATATCTTTCTCCTATGTGAAACCCATTAAGTGTTTTCTTCAGTGCTTATGAACTGACGTAATTTCTGTCTTTATTGAAATGTTCTTAGTTATTTATTACTTTTAAATGGCAGTTTTCCTAGGTATACAAATTTTGGTTAGTTATAATTACTTACTTTTATGAGTCCAAATATATCATTCCATGGTTCTCTGGCTTTTAGGGTTGTTTAGAATTCTGTTGTGTTCTAATGCATTTGCTCTTAGAAGTGAGCCGGTATTTTGTTTTTCCCTTTAGCTTTCAATACTGTTCCTTTGACTCATATTTTTGACATCTTGACTATAATTTGTAGAGGAGTTCTTCTTTGTTCCTGCCTATTTGACATTCTAAATATGTCATATTTGGATGTCAATTTCTTTATCTATATTTGGCAGATTTTCTGGCATAATTTTTATTATGTAGATTTTTCTGTTCCTTTGTTTTATAATTATTTCTTCTATCCTGTGAAGTCTCAAGTTTGGTCTCTTGTTCATTATCCTACAGGTCTTGAATGTTGCTTTTGTGCTCAGTTTTTCTTTTAGTGATGTCTGATTGTAGTATTCATTGACCTTGTCCACCATCCCTCATATACTTCCTTCTGCTTGAGTCTACTGGTGATGCTTTTCTTATTTAATTCATTGATTCATATTTACCATTTCTACTTGCTATTTTTATCAAAATCTCAATTATTTGCTATTCTTTTTTTCTATGTTGTTCACTTTTTCATTTCTGCGTTATTTGTCATTCTTTGTGTTGATTTTCTCCTCTTATTTCTGACTTTCTTCTCCATGTCCTAAATTGAATTCATCTACTTCTTTTTATCCTCTTTGAAGTCACTGATCATTTTTACCAAAGTTATAAATCTTCATCCAGAAATTTATATATTTTGTTATTTTTAAATCCAATAGAGAATTGTTATAATCTTTTTGAGGTGTCATGTGTCCTTCCTTTTCCACCTTTTTTTTCTTTATATATTGTGATTTTCACATTTGTGGGTTTGGATAGCTCTATTAGTTTTCTTTTAGGAAAAATTGTTAATGATAAACCTCTTCTTAGGACCTCAATCTCCCAATAAAAATGAATGAGAAGAAAATAAACAAGATCACCAAAACCAAACCATGGAAAATATAGAAATATGCTTAAAATTTATTAACGCCTACAAATAAACTACCAATGATGCTATAACAGAAAATGAGAAAAGTAAAGTAGAATGCATAATAAAGTTAAAAATAAAAGTGCAAATGGAAATAGTTAAATGAAATGCGAAGAAGATGAAGTTAAATGAAAGAAAAAAATAAAGGACTGAAACAAATCAGAGACAAATAAAGAAATGGGGAAGCATATTACAGAGGGAATATAAAAGATCACATTATTATAAAAAAAGGTAAAAGCATAAAAGATAAAGTCCCAGATATGAGGAAAGTTCACAAAAATTAAATCATGCAAGACAGTGAATAAAATTAGAAACATAANGTTTTATCTTTTATCTCAGTCCCCATACTACAAATGAATGAGAAGATGAACAAATCATCAGCAAAATCAAACATGCAAAACATAGAAATATGCTTAAAATTTATTAAAGCCTACAAATACATTACCAAGGATGTTATACCAGCAATTGGGAAAACTAAAATTCTAGGTGCTATTCTCAGTTGATAAAATCTACTCCTGGCCACAGAGGACAGACCTCTCTCACCCTATGCACTTCACTGTCTTGTCCAATTCTGGGACATCAATGCTTCTGCTTTATCAGTGTATTATCTGGCCCTCCTGCTTTCCACAAGTCTCCCAGGGCCACTCTGATCCCAGAGCTCTTGCAAGTTTAGTTGAGGTTCCCTGATGAAAGATTTGTCCCTACTCTCAAGTCCCTAGAGTTCCTTCTCTAACGGTGCCATACGCTGTTCTCTGAGTCATACAAAGGGAGAGGATGGGATTGTCACTCCAATGCTGAAAGTTCGCTAGAAGAGTCTCTGTACCACAGAATCCAGCAAAGGCCTTTGGGGCTTGAGGGCTTTAAGCTTGTCTTAATCTCAGGATTGCTGGTCTCTTTTCAACAGTGCTTTCTCCCCTACATTTGGATGAAGACTCTCTTCCCTCTCTCCCTTGCTAGTAAAGCACATGGCTGAGGACTTGTTTGGCTTGGCACTCTTCTCCTTAGTGTGTCTTTTATCTATGCTTTTCATAGCTATCTTATCACTACCTGTGAATTTCCAGAGTCTTTCCTCTCTTTGTGATAGAGTATATAATTTTTCTTTATTTTATTATTTTTAATTGCACATTCTTTTATTCAAATATACTGTCTTACAAATTGTAATATTCTAAGGAAAAGAACAAAAACAATCCTATCTGATTTTCTTTTTTTTTCAATTTCACAGGAGAAAATTCTCCAAGGCTTACATCTTCAGCATTCAGTTTAACACAGACTGTATATTAATTGCTTGAGGAAATTCTTGTGAGTCTGCATTTTCCTACTTTGGTATTTCTCCAGTCCTGGGTCACAAGAAGGCAGTTTTTCATTTTGTCATTTTACTTAGATTATTTATTTGGTGAAATATTTATTTATTTATTTTTTATTTTTATGTATATGTGCATGTTTGTTTTTGCACTATGTTTATTCATTCAGTGCCCACGGAGGCCAGAAGATGGAATTAGATCCTCTGGAACTGGAATTACAGACGCTTGTGGGTCACTCACTATGTGTTCTGGGATTCAAACCAGAGTCTTTTGAAGAGCAGCTTGTACACTTATCTTCAGAGATTTCTCTCCAGTTCCCACGAAAAATTCACTATAGTAAAACTCCTTTCCAATTTAAGAAATGACTGATGAATTCTGATACATATCATTTACTTACATTTAATCCATATTTTCAATGTTGTCCTTTGGTAGTTTATCAGTGGTTGTCCTCTGACATTTTCTGTGTTGTTGGGCTATTAAAAATAATGGGGAAGAGAGAGAATATATGAAAAAGAATATAAATTGTAAGTAAAACAGTCAAGACTAGTGTTCATTTAGAACTTAGTATATATATCCAACAAAATAGTAGTTTATTGACAGAACTTAAATTTTACTATTTGACTGAAGATATGGAAGTTCAGAGATATAATTGTCTATATTACATTGAATGAATGATGTATTGTTATTTGTATATATTATATTTGTAAATTTATGAAAATCTTACCAATTTTAGGTTGTTTATATATAGCACTTTTCCTAATACATGCCTAAATGGCAAATAAAATCCAAACATCACCTGGGCATATATGGCTAGGAAAAATTATGTAGTTCCTGGATGAGGACCTTACACATTTATTGCTGGCTAACCAGCAAGGTATATATGTATTCTGATTTTCCACTAAATTGGGTTAGGGCTATGTAGCCAGTTCCAATCCATACCCCGACACCAGGAATAAAATGAACTTCTTGGGACTGTAGAGTGGAAGTGTGCTTTCTCTACCCTCCTGTTCNCATCTGTCTCAGTAAATTGGAAGCTGTTGTTACAGAACACAAAACAAGATGGAGGCAGCCAGATCCCCTAATGAACAGGTTCAGTAGGTTGAAGGGAATTATACCCTCATTCTAAATAAAAGAAAAAATGGATGCACATGCCATCTAATTTTATACCTTAATCGACTTTGATTCAAGGAACTTTTTTTTTTTTTTGCTATGAAGAGTAGCTACTCCTATTCTGACAAATTGAAGCTGCAATGCGACTTCACCTGATAAGTCTTACGAAATCATGAGTTTAATGCAGATGGGTGCATTCAAACAGAATTGACAAAGGTGAGTACAAACTATGTTATATAAAGACCCACTTTCAAGACACTGTTAGGCAATATTTATGATAGACACTAAACATTGAATTTTGCAAGAACAGGACTCTTGGAACTTTTTTTTTGTTAAGTGCTCTAATGAAGAACATTGTGGACAAAGTAAATAATCCAAGTTAAGCATNCATAGTCTCTTCATTCCATTGTTTTCAAAGGTTACTTTGGAGCTTGGATAGATTTCTAGGTATTTTTAGTCAGAATACGAGGACTAGCTTTTTAGGCTCCACATTGGCCAGGAAAGTGATGCATGGTTCTGTTAGGAAGATAGTACGACTCACAACAATTTACTCCAGCTCCAGTTAAATTCGCCAAAGGCGAATTAGATGACATTTCTCAGCTACAAGCACTACGTTTGTAGCTTCAGGATCCTTAGTCAAGTCGTAGAGGAAAGGCAGTTATTGGGCTCATGCTATCTAAAGCAGAGGCATTGGCACAAGAGGTTTCTTATGTGTACAGCTCTACACAGGCAGATAAAATGTGCAGGTGCAAACATGACTAACAGGTCTGCAGGGATTTGTCTCATTTCTAATTATTGTGGTTTGGATATTAAGTGTCCATTCCAGAAGGTGTGACCCACAGATAATGGCATCATTAAGAAGTTTTTGGCTCTAAATGATAGAAACTTCCTCTGTTGAGCAGTTCTTACCTGAATAGGCTATTAAGAGGTAAATCCTACTTGAAGGATGTAGATCACTACGGTTGCATCTTTGAAAGACATAATGTAACTCGTGTTCCAATTTTCTCCTCTTCCTGTTCATCTTTTTCCCCCCTGGTTTGCTTCCCTAATACTGTCATAAAACATTGAAACTTTGATCAAAAGCAACTTCTGAAGGTGGTCATTTATTTGACCTACACTTGCAGCGCACTGTGCTGAAGTACACTGCCGTGAATCCTTGTTTCTGCACCACAGTCCATCACTGAAGGAAGTCAGGACATGAGTACAAGCCAGAACCTAGAGGCAGACACTGAAGCAGGGACCAGAAAAGAATGCTGCCTACTTACCTGCTTTCTCTCCGTAGCTCACTTAGCTTACCTTTTTAAAACAATGATGACCTGCCCACTGCCAAAAAGGGCAATGTCACCTGTGGGCTGGGGACTGTTACATAGGTCTTTACCCAAGAAAATACCCCATAGACTTACCTAGAGGCCAATGAAAGGAGGAATTTTCTACTAACTTTCCATATACTCAGATGACCCTAGCCTGTGTGTAGTTCAGAGCAAAACTTATTAACATGCTCTTCATTCTGCCACCTTCTCTAATCAATCTCTTTCATAAAAAGCATTCTATGAGCTAATTTGCTAGTACATGCACTTTGCACTATAATGATTCACTTCACCTTAGACTTGCAGTGTTGGGAATAAATAAACATCCACTGAAAGCTCTCAGAGTATGGGACAAAATGAACTTTCTCTCATTTAAGGTTATTTTTTTGTCCATCTAATATTTAATTATAACAAAGAGAAGAGGAACAATACAGATAGAAGATCTGGGTGTTCAAAGGCGTCGTCGATGACTACCTAATGGTTGCTATTTTGCTTGTGGATTCACTGCCTACTATAGTCAGTCATTTGCAACTCTTCTCACCTCCCATTGAATTTGACCACATAGTTAAACTCCAACTTCTACACGTGACTCCTTGGTGTGTGGGAGATTGTATGCTCAGCATGTTTTCCTTAATGAACCTTCTTCTTCAGTTCCTCATTCTAACTGCTCATGCAGATCACTAGCTCTCCCCTCCATATCTCTTTAGGATAATAAATCTCACTTTCTTTTTGGGAAGAGTATTAATATTTAATTGGAAAATCTTTTAAAATGTTAGGAAAATATTAAGCCAAGCACTGAATAATGCCCAGGAGAGTAAGCAGCTTGATGTGTGCAGTGAAGTTTTAGTTGTTCATTTGCATCTTTTTCTAATAGCAGTGACCCACTAAGTGAATCTTTTTCATGTTCCTCTTTAGGAGTAAAGTTCTATTGAGCAAGAAAATAAGTCACAAAAGGAGATGTCAGTTTACATTTCTTTTCCAATGTATCTTTTGAAACACTGCTTATTTCAACACATTAAATTTGTTCTGAAAGTATTCAGGTCATGCATAATTAAATATATAGCTTTTAGCAATTTTAGTTCTTCCAAGATGTGTTATAAAGTACATAATATGTTCTTTTGAGATATCACTGCTTTGTGTTTCCAGATGTTTCTAGAATTTGCTACTCAAAGGTTAATTTTATGCAAGTATCCAAGGTTGAGACTTAGCAGAATTTTAAATGATAAAAATCTATGTTCTTTAACATATGCTATTGTGGAAAATTAAATATATATATATTCAAAACTGACTCAAGACTGTAGAGGATTAAAGGGTATTTTAATATATGAAAGTTAATGTATTCTATTGATTATTCTGAATTATTTATCTTACAAAGGCCATGAGTGAGACAAAAGGGCATAAGTTGTAGAGGCCAGGCAATAACCATGAACAATTGATTTTTTTCACATCAACTCAAGATTACTCCCAAGGTCCATGATGAATTTTTGTTGTATAATGATTTTTAAAATAATAAATATCTCTGGATAGGATATGAGATACAAAAATCTTTTCCTACAAGAGCATAGAGAAATAAAAAGAATAACAATGGTTGTGCTAGGTGACTTTTCCTGGGTAGACATAAACAAACACCTCATCTCCCATAATAGGGCATTAATGGCAGAAAAAAGAAACAATTCCACCTAAATCTTGTTTGGTGATGGAGTGAGTGTATTGGGAACATTTACAAAGGCACTGAATAGTAAGATTTTACTGTTTGTAGCACGATTACTGAGTGGCAGCTGCTTTACCAAACACTCTCCTCAGCATGGCTGACACATCACAAAAGCACCATCCCTGTAGTTGCCTGAATGACTTGCATGCAGCTAGACTCTCTGTGGGTTTAAGTATTTCATGCCCATGATAAGGAAACAATTTTTGAGATCATCTGCAAAAATTAAAGATCCTTGATGTATGTCACCACATCAACACTACTTTTATAAAATAACATCACTATTGGTGTACTTTTAATTTCATAGTTCAAATATTACAGAATTACACAGAGACTGCATAGAGGAAAAGAAAACACAATGATGAACTAAATTTTGAAATGTGCATGCCATCCATTTCTCTGACACTGCCTAGTCTAAATGATTTATACCAATGCTGATCTCTATGAAGATATGTGGTACATGGCAGTGCAGACAGTGATGTATAATTTTAAAGGTGAAACCACATATGTGTGTATACTTATATGTATGTGCACATATTCACATGTACATGCATACCTCTCCTACATACAGTTCCATTTTTATTTTTCTTTTTTGGTTTTTCAAAACAGGGTTTTTCTGTGTAGCTTTGGAGCCTGTCCTGGAACTCATATACTTTCTTATAAAACAAAACAAAAAATAATGGCATGTAATTTCAAGCAGATAAGAAGGACATACTTTGTATTCATTAGTTCGTTTTTGTCTGTCTGTTTGTTTTGGTGCTGTGACCACATATCTGAAAAGAAGCAACTTAAGGGAAAGTTTACTTTGGGTCATAGTTTACAGAGGGTTATAGTCCATCATGATGGAGTAGGCATGGTGGCAAGTGTCTACACAAGTAGTCACATGGTATTCCCAAGTAGGAAGCAGAGAGATGAATGCTGATGCTAAGGTCACTTTCTCCTTTATATCAGGTTGATTACCCTAGCCCATTGAAAGGTGCATTCACAATGTTGTAGGTTCTCCAGTTGAACGTTTCTATAATTGCTCCTCATAGTGATGCTAATTCCATTTAGCTGGCAATGAAGACTTACCACTGTACAATCAGAAGCATAGTTCTACCAGTATAGAAATAGTACTGTTCCTCTCCTGCACGCTGAAAAACATCAGTCAGATCTAGTCAAATGATATGGATATTTTTAAGCTAGGCAAACTATGGATTTGTTATAAAAGTGTTCAAAGGAAACTCCATACTCATCATAGACCACCCCAACCTCATTACCTACTGGCTTTCACCCATTGTTTGAGAATCAGATCAATTTTATATTAGACTTACCTATGATATACAATTTGTGAAGGCCAACCAGAGATCACTTGTCAAAGAAATGTGCCTTCACAGCAAATCCATTAGGGTTGCTATAACTGAGTTTGTTCACTGCAATCTATTACCTAAAAAGGTGCTGTTAGGCTCATGGTTTACAGGCTAACATATCCCTGTGCTCCCTTACTTTGAAACTCAAGTTTTNTACCACAATTGCAAATACAGTAATAATCCTCAGATAATTTTTTATTTCTTTTAAAAATATAGCATGTTGATTATCATCTTGATAAGATCTAGGGCCACCTAGAAAATGGATCTCTGTTGTGCCTATGGAAGTTTATCTTGGTTACTTTAATTGATGTTGGAAGACCAATCTTAATCATGGGTGAAGTGATTCCATGGAATATTAAACAAACAAACAAACAAACAAACAAAAAGAACTAAAACAAAAACCAAACAAAGAAAAACCAGAGACTGCCAGCTGAGCACCAACATAACTGCAATGCTGTCTTCTTCTGACAGTGGATACAATGTAAGCAGCTGATTCAAGCTCCTTGTACTCTCTTGCACAGCGCACTGTACCTTGAACTGTGAACTAAAATGAACCCTTCCTTTTTAAATTGCTTTTGTCAGGGTAGTTTACAAACAAAACAAGAAAAGAGATTAAGACAGCATATCTTTATTGTTCTCATGCTGATTAAAGGAGGGTCCAAGCAACTAAATCCATAATTCTGATACTTAGTAGAGAAAAAAAATTAGGTTTACACTGATTAGAGAAAAAAACATGAAACATTCCAGCCTTTCCCTATCCTCTTATCCCTCTTCTGCATTTCTTTTCTTATCCAAATATCTCTAGGGTAGGTATGGGTATATACAGAGAATAAAGTATGTAAAATAGGTAGTGTTACGCTCCTAGGAGGATGAGCTATATTTATTTGCAAAGAGAGAATATAAAGGACTATATACAGCAATAGATTATAGGGTGATGAGGGCCAGGCTCAGCACATACTTAGACTTATATCAGTTCCTAGAAATTCTGCAAATGAAGTATATATAACAGGGTATGACTAGAAACTGGTAACATAATAAGGACATCTCCCTTGGCTCATTGATCCTATTCATAAGATATAGATGAAAGTAGACGAATGTTTGAAAACATTGGCTTTACTCCATGAATTGCATTTCCTATTCCTATTTTTCTGATTAATTACACTGAGTATTCAAATTCCTCCAGGACTGTTAGGAATGTGCTAACTGGGAGGCATCACTTGAGCCTTAGGAGGAAGAGCCAATCTATACCCAGTGTTTCCCTGGCTTTTTAGCTCACAATACTATGCAATCTTTCTCCTCCTCCTCTTCTTCCTCCTCCTCCTCTTCTTCTTCTCTTCACAAAACCAATTTATTTTACAGTTTTAGCTAAAATTACCCCCTTTTATAACTGAACTCATATAGCATTCATATTTTTTCATACAACAAATTTAAATTGCTTTAAAAAGAAGTGACCCATTTCCTGATTGGATTGCAAAGTAGATATGTTTACAGCCAGACTTCTTCCTGGACATTTTATATTTCTAGTTATTTGTTTGTTGGTTTGTTTAAACAGACAGGTGCTACATTTATATCTGCTGATTTCAATTTGGCCATGTTTCACATGCGGCCTTTTAGAGTGGCAAATCATGGTTCACTTAAGCATTGGTAGTCTGAAATACCTGCCACTAAGACTAATTCTATGAGTTTTGTATTCACCATCTATGAGTCATTTCTCATTTATAATGTGCTCCAAATGCAGTTTCGTGTTCCAGATACCTTGATGCAGAGTAAAGTTTTCACCATAAGGAACAGCTTATGTAGTATTTTTAGATGAGTTTTCTTGATATTTTTCTGTGAATATATATCTTACATTAGACAGTGAATATACTGGTAAGATTTTTTTTGAACCTTCATTATATTACTGAATATGAACTAAGAACTACAAATTTTCATGGCTTTTACTGATAGTCCATTTTCTCCTGCCACTTGGAGTATTCTGAAAGGGTTGTAAAGATACTATTCCAGAAAAATATCCTGCTGCTCACTATTATTTCCCTCAGTCGCCACCGAAAAGCAGAATGGGGTAAGTTGATGTGGCTGGCGCTTTTTGTACCACTCTTTGCAGATTTGGCCATTCCATGGTAAATAAGATTTACATTTAAACCAAACTAATATCCTGAGCAGAGTGCATGAGTTAATTATGGGGTTCAGTGCTGTTCCAGGTCATTCTGCTAGGATCTGAAGAGAAAAGAGCACGCTGAAAAATTGGGACTGAGTTACTGGTTTCTGTGAGCTAATTTATCTATAGTCTCTGCACAGAGGTCAGCATCAGTGTCCAAGTGGTAGACAAGACTTGTAGCAACTGAGCAGGGCAGGATGGGGCTAGTACCTGCATTTCCAGGTGGCTCAGTCACTTCTAAGGGGTGAAATACATTTACTTTTTAAAATTCATATTTGAATTCCCCTGGAGTCGGGAATGATGTGTCATGTTCTATTCAAAAATCAAAGTCTTCAGGTAATGTTTCAGCTGCTATCTGAACTAATTGGTCCTCAAAAGTACCCAGAGTCCATACTGTCTCTAATTCATAGCTTTATATCCTTTCTAGAAGCATCAAATGGATTATCATAATGCCAAAGTCCACAAACAGCAAACCATAGGTGTTATTTCCTTCCATTTGACATGCAGATCATTTCTATATTTCACGTGAATATACCTTGTCATGATGCAGTAGTCCATGGTGCATTAGTATCAGGTGGAGGTCTCAATTCCAAGTTATTTGTGTATCTCATTTCTGGAGGAACTTTGATCACTCAAATGTGTTTTGCATTTTCTTGCCTCAGAAGTGTAAACAGCATATTGATGTCAAGCTAGGCACGAGTGTGATCCCAGAAACATAGAGAAGGCCAAGGGGCACCACTACTTTGCTCCTCTGTCTGAGAGGCCCACAGTGCAGGACCTACACCAGGCTTCAGGTCAGGTAGGTTATAGGCCCCTCCCAAAGCTGTTCCTGTCAGGTACAGAGGCAGGGGAATGAAAGTCATGGAAGGCCTGCTCACTACACCACAGCCATAGCCACAGAAGCCTCCCTGATGGGAAGCCAGGACCCATGGCTTTTGCTGCAAATTCCACTCTGCAGTCTTGAATGTTACGGGTTTGGCATATTGTATCTGTTTTTGTATATTTATATTTATTCTCTGAGAAAGTGTTCCAGAGATCTTTCCTAAATTTCTAGTCATAGCAAGGGCAATAAAGGGATGAGCATGTTAAAAGAAATTACAAAATAAAAGAAGGAAAAGGAAAGGAAGGGAAGAATTTCTTTCCACTAAGATTTTAAGAGGGAAGTAAGGTATACAGCATTTCTAAAAGATACTTATCATTTAATATATAACTGCATTTGTAAGAATGACATTTGACAGTAACATCCTTGCCTATAGAGGTTTTCTAAGCTCTAACTCAAGATGTTGTAAATCCATAAACACCTCCTTTCTTTTCTTTCCTCTCTTTTTATTGTTTTGGTTTTGAAAGATATGAATTAATACCTCAAATTATATTTGATTAAATAAAAAGTGGACTGGAACACACATGTTTGTTAACCCATTGCACTACTATAATTCTGAAATACATTTTGTAGCACAAATCCTAATTGGTCTTAATAATAAAAACCCAGAGCCAGATATTGGAGTAAATGTTGAAAGATCAGAGAAGTAAAGCAGCCAACCACTAGAGAGACTTCTTACCTCTACCCAATCCTCAGCCTGAAAGGGCCAAGCTCCTGTCTCCACCTTGCCTTATATTTCTCTCTGCTCCCAGCCATATCACTTCCTGTCTCCATCTCCTAGTGCTGGAAAAAAAGGCATGAGATTCCAAAGGCTGGGATTAAAGTTGTGTGCCACCACTGTCTGTCTCTATTTCTGTTTTAGACTGGATCAATCTTGTGTAGCCCAGGGTAGCCTTTAACTCACAGAGATCCATCTGCCTCTGCCTCCCAAGTGCTAGGATTAAAGGTGTGTGCCACCACATCTTGGCCTCTATGGCTAACAAGTAGCTTAGCTCTGCACGTTGATCTTCAGGCAAGCTTTAATTGTTAGATCACAAACACAATTATCGCCACATTTCCCACTTTTTTGTCTAAAATTTTAAAAAAGGTTATAACTCATATAAGACTGTTGTTCGAATCTTAGACGGTCTTTTAATAAAAAAAACCCAGAGCCAGATATCAGGGTGAAAACTGAAAGATCAGCGAAGCAGAGCAAGCCACAGCCAACCTCACCTGCCCAACTCCTCAGCTGATCCAGTTTCCACAAATCCTCAGACTGAAAGCCTCTGAGTCCTCACCCAAAAGGATCTCAGCTGAACTGCTTTAGTTCCTGTTTTCTCACGACTTATATACCTTTCTCTGCCCTGCCATCACTTCTTGGTATTAAAGGCATGTGTGCTTCCCAATACTGGGATTAAAGGTGTGTGCCACCACTGCCTGGCCTCTATAGCTAACTAGTGGCTTAGCTTTGCCCTCTGATCATCAAGCCAGCTTTATTAGTTAGATCACACACAAAATATCATCACATCATTTAAAAAAT
>LZPO01009207.1:9907-23130 GCA_001675575.1 Neotoma lepida
GTCGAGACTAAATACACAGTACTAGACATCTACAATCTTCTTTTATGTTTAACTGTAGCTATCTATATAATAGAGACCTCGTATATTTGTTTTCATCTTAATTCTTCTTGCTACCCAGCCTGAGACTTAGAACTTGTAGCTCAGAAGATAGCAACCTTACCTGCCAGGGTAATTGTTCTGAGTTCCACCACAATGGACTGACTGGGCTTCTCAGTGAGCTTCATGCAATCTGAAGCATATAGCATCCTTATCTATCCTCTTCAGTCTCCTTCAATATAGCAACTGTGGGATTCACACCTGTTTATAGAAGATATTTCTGCTTTTTCATTGCCATGCAGCATTCAGTTATATAAATATACTACAATTTATCCTCTGTATCATTAATATACGTTTGACTTGTCCCTCCACTTTTTTAGCTGTTATAAGTAAAACATGTCTGGGTAGTCTATTTTATTCCTTTTTTTTGGACATAAAGACTCATTTGTTCTAATAATGGTATTGATGACTGTTTTAGTCAGGGTTTCCATTGCTGTGCTAAAACCCCATGACCAAAAGCGACTTGAGGAGGAAAGACTTTATTATTTCAGGTTACAGCTTGTAGTCCTTCTTCCAGGGAAGTCAGGACAGGAACATGGAGGCAGAAACTGAAGCAGAGGCCATGGAGGAGTACTGCTTACGCTTACTACCTTGTTCCTCATGGCTTTCTCAGCCTGCTTTCTTATATCCACAACCATCAGCCCTAGAGTGACACCATCCACCAGAAGCTGGGCCCTCCCATATCCATCATTGACAAGAAACTGTATCCCAGGCTTGCCACAAGCCAAGCTGGTGGGGACATTTTCTCAATTGAGTTTCCCTCTTCCCAAGTGACACTAGTCAGCACAGTGCAAGTGACACTAGTCAGCACAGTGGTGCTAGGGAATATGCACATTTTCATTTAGATGATTCTGCTAGCCTGTCTTCCAAGCCAATAGACACCATCAGCAACAGTTTTGAGCTTTGCCTTCGTGTTACATCTTCACCCTCTCCAGGAATTGCTTGATCCTCTGAAACTTGGCCCTTTCTGCAGTAGTGCATCCTTAGAACTTTTATTTGTATTTGCTTGATGAGCTCACATCTTCCCATACCTTTGTTGATCATTTGATCAGTCTCTTATATGAAGTACCTGTTCACCTCTTTTCATTCTCTTAATATTTCCCCTTAATTGTTNGTAGTTACTCTTTANGGAATCTGACTACGAATCCTTTTCTGGGCACACTACAAATAACGTCTCCTAGTCTGTTTTGTGTTTTTGTTAGGATAGTGTTGTTTTTGTGGTGCCAGGACAAGTTCTCTACTACTGAGCTGCATCCCACACCCAAGATGGAAGTTGGATATTTTCATGGTGCCCTTCTTGCCCCTAAGAATGAGGTTAATGAGAGCAGGGACTTTGTCCAGTGCTGAGAAGAGGGACTTTTCAGTGGTATCCAAGGCCAAACCCAGAGCTTCATTCGTGCCAGGCAGGTGCTCTGCCACTCAGAAACGCATAGCCCCCTAAGATGGTTTGTGGATGAACAAAACATTCTTGAGNTTCTCATGGGAGACTGATAGCAAATAGAGGGCTATAGATGATAATCTCACAGCCTCTAACAAGAAGCCTAATGTTATAGAAAATGCCTAAATTGTAAGGAGAAAATAGAATGGTAGAGAGTTGGGCAGTCATTTTCCAGTGGACAGTACAGAAAAGCTTCAGATCTCTGTCAACTGGAGAGAGAACAGATACTTAGAGAATGTTCATCCTGGGAGGGCTTTCGGAGGGCAGGGGCTTGAACTTCTCATTTTACACAGGAAAATGAGTCTGAAGAATGTTAACTAATGCACTGTAATTACATTATACCGATGTAGAGCGTGAGATTAGGGCTTCTGAACTAAGATGGGTACTTTACCTGGAGTGATTTTCTCTGCCAGTCCTAGCTTTAAACACTTTGTCTTACTGTCTAAATAATATGTTCGGATTTTGAAGATTATTTCCTGGTACCTGTTTTGGTTTTGTGTGAGGTTACCGCGGCAAATGGTTTACTAGGTGTGTGATTGGCACTGATCATTTAGGTCTGTGAAACTCTCACAGGAATGTAAAGAAAAGTGAGTGTCATCTTGTTCCTCATCCCTACATTACCACTCCTGAATCTGGAACCACTGGAGAAGTGCCACATGAGACACACTGATGGAGAAGGGAATGCCACCTTTGGTCCTGCAGAGGCTGAACTGGGAATTATGAGGCAGGTCTCCACAACGAGGGTCACTAATATTCCTTTCCCTGCTACCTTTCCTCCCAATGGACCTGTGGTGATTCCTTGAATGGAAAGTTTGTGTCTTAAGGGCAGATTTGTGTCCCAGAACACACCCTAGTGTCAGTTTTTGGGGACAGAAAGAGCTATCTGGTCTAACCTAAGCATCTACCTTTGATATCTAGGCCATGAGCCTGATTAGCTGCTTACCAAGGAGGGTGGCACCAAGCTGGGCAGGTCTTCTCTTTTCTAGATCCCTCAAGCCCATGAAGAAAGTGTACATGCACAGCAGTGACAAGGATGCCATACCTTCTTCAAGAGGAGGCACAACTGTGCAGTAGGGAAGGGGCCCCAAATTTTGCTCTTCTACAGAGAGAAGCCAGCTCCTCCTCTTCCACAGACTAACGTGGCACCTTGAGGAGGAAAGAAACTTTCTCTTCCCATATGCCTTTCTAGCTGACTGAGTGATCAGTCATCAGCCCTGGGAAACTGCCCTGCAGCAGCCAGTCTGGACTCACACAGAGTCAAAACACCGGACTTTTCCACATCATGTCTGATTCTGCTTCACTGCCACTGGTGCCAGGTCTGATTGGCATGCCTTGGACCAGACCTTAAACACGGTGGGTTCTTGGTGCTGGCTGCAGGACCCCTCAGAACACTTCCCTAACCCCCATGCAAATTTCTGATTGTGTTGAGATTCCTCCCCAAATGTCTGCGTTCAAGAAGGCCTCTTCCTGAGACCCTTGGTCTAGAGGTGGGACAGAGGCATCTCAGCTCTCTCTGAAATTTGGTAAAAGTCATGGATTCTTCAAAAGAAAAAAAAAATGCACATTCTCCCCCAAACCCCACAAAACCAGAAATAACTTTATGTATTGTTTCAGGAAATAGAGAAAGGCAGCTATGTCATCTGCAGTCTTTAGAATGGCTCTACTCTCAGTGGGAAAAGAAAACCCAGCTTAAGTGTAGAATTATTGGGAAGTATTTGAGTCCTTCTCTTACTTACCTCCTCAGCAGAGTTAGAAAATTAAATTGTATTAAAAAATAACTCTATAGGCATTCAAGAAAAACCCAATACATTTAAAAAGCACAACACTTGGGAAAACAAGTATAATGTTATTCCAGGGGTGACTCAGAACTGGGGTGATAGCTGCAAAAACTAGTAAGGTTTGGTTTGGTTTTGTTTTTTAATCAGCTTTCTCTTGTGTTCACTTGAACTTTTATACTTGGAAACTCTGTTCTCTTTTTGGTTAAAAGTTGTTCTTCCTTTGGATGTTGTGGTGCAAGGCCTTAATCTTGACACTGNGATGACAGAGGCAAGTAGAGCTCTATGTATTCCTGGTCTATATAACGACACTCTGTCTCAAACAAACAAACGTTCTTCTTCCCTGATTTGGAGGAATGAGAAAATGAGCACAGATTCTGACATTCTTTGCTTGAGATGTTTCTCGGTTGTATAACTCCCTGGCAGTTCTCCATTACCCATGACTTTTACAAGTTTTATTTGTATCTATGTGGATCTATTTTGCCAATTAGAGTCAAGCGTTTCAAATTTTGGAAATAAAATTTATTTTGATTACACACACACACACACACACACACATGAAAAACTGTAAGCTTTTTTCATATAAAATCTTTATTCATTTGAGATTTGTGCATAAATCCATTTTCAGAGAAAATATATATACTGTCTTAGTCAATCTCCAATTACTGTGAAGAGACACCATGACCATGGCAACTCTTATAAAGGAAAACATTTAATTGAGGCTGGCTTACAGTTCAGAGGTTTAGGCCATTATCCATTAGCCTGGTGGTAGCATGAAGGCAGACATGGTGCTGGAGAAGGAGCTGAGAGTTCTATATCATGATCCCCAGGCAGCAGGAAGAGAGAGAGACTGGGCCAGCTTAAAAATTTGAAACCTCAAAGCCCATCCCAAGTGACACANTTCCTCCAACGAGACCATATCTCCTAATAGTGCCACTCCCTATGAGCTTATGGGGGCAATTTTCATTCAAACCACCATATATCCATATATATCATTATTGAATTTGAAAAGTATTTTTAAAACATTTTTCTTATTTCACTTACAAAACTAGCCACACAATTTAATGCATAGCAACAGCATTTGAAACTGAAGTGTGTGCAACTACCAGGCTCTAAATTTTCATCCTTAGAGCACAGCCCACTTAGGCAATATGGTGAAGTTGTTTAAAGGTTTGGAAAACTCAGATGAAGGATGCTGAGAAGAGTGCTGTACTTTGCTAGCATGAAGCCTATGAGTAACTCTCAGCTGTGTTTTCCAACTCAGCACTTGGTCCCTGCCCTCCAGTCCCTTGGGACCGGCCAGTTTACACCAAAGCCTGTGTATTCAGCATCAGATAGAAGGAGGATATGATGAATGGCAGCCTGATCACTGGGCATAGGTGGAATGACAGGTCTTTCCTGGGANTATTTCACAAGGTGGCAAGTGGAAGCCATATTTACCACTGGACAGCAATGCATAGAACTCTTCAGTGCCTTCCTTGTAGACAGGAAATGTGGTTGCGTGTGGTTACCTGGACAAAGCTCTTAGGCATTGTGCTTTGTCTCTGCCTGGATGTGTGCCACATAGAGATCTCCTTTGGGAACAGTGCACAGTAATCCCCTACTGCAGGTGGTATGGCCTGGCTCTAACCACCCTAGGAAATCACAGTGCTAGGATTTTCCTTTTGTAGTTGGTCCTACACTCCCTCTAGCATCTTTTCCCACTAAAGATGCCACCATCATTCTAGACTAGAACTGTGAGGTCATGTGATCCAGTTGGTAGGACTACTCATACCAACACCTGATAATGTTTCATGATACTCAAGAAGTTGGTGAAAACAAACATATTCATGTAGAGTGTGTTATCCCTAAAACCCCTAAGTGTCAATCAAATGCTGTGCTAGTTAATTGATGACAAGAGTTGGAAAGTGCACTAAGTGGGCCTTTCTTTGCAGATGATTTCCTAGCATGTCTAGTCCATTAAACAAGATCAGTGACATAGTGTGGAAGACTCATTCCCCAAATGAACTTTCAAGGACTTAGCCACAGTAGGATAGCAAAGTCCTCTTCCATGGCCTCACCGCCACAACCCATAGCTAATGGCTGCTCTAAAAAATTTCAACCTTCAAGCCTTGATCGTGAGTTCTGATTCACTCTTGTTCCTCTGCCTCAGTCTAGTGCTTCATTCTTACCTAGCCAAGGTCATTTCTTTAGCCGGAAGGAGAATCAAAAAATCTCACTTGGGGTCAATAAAGGACAAGTACATGAAAGTCTCATTAGTTTTCCTTTTATTTGGACCATTTCACCCACACCATCATTACTTTCAACTCTTGCCTTCCTCCTGGATGAACATGCATACACATGTACACATCTACACACACACACACACACACACACACACACACACACAGATGCTGTTAGGGATGTTGTCATACTTTCCCACATCCTGCTGGTTTCCCAAGCTTCCCCAAAGGCCACATTTTAAAAGTCTCAGTACATTATAAATATTTGCTTAAGACTAAAGGAGTAGGAATGTCAGAATGTGAGAGAATTTTCTATACTACAACATCTTCAATGTTCATCTTTTTTGTATTATTTATTTTGTAAATTTACTAAGCATTAGGGAGGTGTTTTTATTTTGTTTATTTTGTCTCTGTCTTTTCTTTACCAATGAATTAAAGTCTATGTGTTCTCTTTATTCATTGTGTGTAATTCCCCCCTTTTAATCCTCTCAGTTAAAATACATGTTTAATGTCTTGAAATGTTTAACAGGCTCATAAATTGTTGCCTAATTTTCTATAAGCTAGTTTAAAGCTCTCAGGAATCAAATTTTAAATTTGCTTTTGAAAAATGCTATTTTTATTCTGAAAAAAAATTGCCTTTTAAAATTAACATAATTATAAATAAAATCCTTTACTTTGTAATGGGCCAATATAAATAACTGATATTTGGTTTGGAATATACTAGTTAGGGAGAATTTTGCTTAAAGACTTATTTAAGAGGTTTCATCTGAGCCTTGTACCAAAGGTTTGGCAAGGCAGATTCGATGCTCTGATTTCTTCATATTAAATCCGTGGACATGGACTCTTCAGTGCACNGCCTTGTTATCTGCACTCACTGTTCTGAGAAATGAAATGCAGGTTTTGAAAACAAGAACAGCATCCAGGGGATTTATGCTTCCTGGTGGATGGTGGTCGGGTTGGTTTTTTCACTTTAGAGGGTCAATAGTTGTTAGAGGCTCACCTTAATCTCTCATTTTTACAGACAAATCCATGGAATTTAGTTGAAATGCTTCAAGACAATNCATGTGTCCAGATGACTTAACCAGTGACAAGAATGGAAGGCGACATCTTTTCTCAGCCAACCTCGTGCTTTTCTGCTGCTATCTGAAGGCCAACAAAGGCACCTCAATGGGCCCCACTTTGTATCCTGATAATCTCCCATCATACACACATAAGCCCCATTTGAGATTTTCTCATATTTCTAAATGAACATTTTCCNGATAAATCCTTTCTGTTGATTAGAACTGTCATGATTAAATGGACTTGAGATTTCTCAGCCTATGAATATACACAGACAGGAATTACAAAAAAAAGCAAGGACATTTCAGCAAATATATTATGACCNGATTTTAATTAGGCATAAAGCACTAAGGATTTTTTCTTCTTCTTTCCTTTGGAGAAGAAAGAGAAAGAAATTAGAACAAGATGAGGGAACGAGAAACTTAAATGACTCTGCTTAGTGCTCGAGCTACTAGGAATTGTGACGATGAGAGAAGACTAAGAAAATAGAGTTTTTTCTTTTCCAGCTCATTGTTCCCATATTCTTTGGGGCTGTGTGAGAAATANAAACCATTACCTAATTAACATTGTACCTAGAATCTCTTTCACTCCTCACACAGCCCACCGACAGGTACTAACGGTGAGAGCAGAGGTGGGAAGCACAGTTGACTGAGAGTCAGGTACCTTAGGAAATGCTATGTATCCACTGAGGAATGACAGTATCCTCCCTCTCACTTCTCAGAGCTTTCCTGTAGCTGCGAGTGCCAGGATGTTACAGCTGCCTTCTCCGGTCTTCTAGAAGAGTGTCCCCAAACAGCCACTTCAAAGGGACTTAGACTCTTCAGTGATCCTAGTTGGGCATACCTTTAATCTCAGCGCTCAAGAGAAAGGGACAGGCAGATTCTGTGAATTTCAGGCTAGCCTTAAAAGTATTTGTGACTCATGTGGTACTATAGGTGTGAGATAGAGAGAGCAGTGAGCAACATCAACAAAAATGAGTCTCGATCCTGGTGCAGCTTGGAGTCTGGGTAGGCCAGTAACACTATCCATAAGAAGTAGTGCTATCTGTACTTTGTTAAACTCAGACAAGGAGAAAGAAGCTAGAGTGGGTGACAGGGTAGGAAATTCTGGAGGTCAGTGGGTTGTGCTTTTAAATAAGGTTGCTGGGGTAGACAAGCCTTGAGAAGATGTAATATGAGCAGGATTTGAAAAACATGGAAGAGAGGAATGAATCAACACAGGGGAAGTTTTAAGGTGGCTCGAAGAGCTGGTTTGGAGGCCAGTGTATAGGGAGGAGCATGATGGGAACAGTAGAGGCCAGTGACTGTAGTGGAAGCAGTGAGGGCCAGAAAGTAGGAGTAAGACACCAGAGAGGTAAAAGAGGTGGTATGGGGACATAGACTAATAATACAACATAGCATCTCATGGGNCCATGTAAGGACCTTGGCTTTTATTCTCAGAAAAGATAGGGCATCATTAGGGGAACATAAGCAAAGAATCCTGTCATTTTACATTCTTTCTGATACCCACAAAGAATGTTGTACAAAAGTAACCATCCTTGTATCCCCTCCTACCTTGTGTACGGTAGACACTTGGCAAACATTTGCTGAATGCGTGGATGAAAATAGTGACACATCCATATGCATGGTTTTGATCTATTTAGTGATAAAGCGCCTTCCTGTGGTACTGTTGTGTTTCATTTGTGACCAAGGAAGAAGTTGGCATTCCATGGAGGCCTCAGATAGCTTGTTTAACTGCACTGTGAGCATACTAGAGCATGTTAAAGGTTCAGCCAATATTTTCACCAGAGTAGTGTGGACAGTTAGTTGAAAGAGTCTTTTTTTTGTTTTGTTTTGTTTTTGTGGCTGGCATCTGTAGTACATCTTTGACTAACTGGCTGTTTAGTAGACATTTTTGAAGTAAGATGTTGGCCATTTTGAGGCCCTTTTCATTTGTTACCATTTGATTGATTGTGTTTTGGGGTAGCCTCAGTTTCTTGAAGCCTACATTCAAGTGACTCTTCTAGAAGCACAAGTTAATGACTTCCTGTTTTCTTCCTCTACGGTATCAGTATGAGATCTCTCCTGGCACATTTACAGCAAATATGGTTACTGGACACTTTTGTAAGATGGATTTTCTAAATAGTCTTGTTAAATAAAACACAGAGGCAGAGATAGGGTGAAAGTCTGACAGAGATCAAAAGAATTAGGAACAGCTACCAGACTCACCTTAGACTGCCACCACTGCTTCCAAAATGGAGAGAGACTTCCACTTCCTTCTACGTCCACTTTTATATCCCTTTGTTCTGTTTTCCCATTGGCTCTTTCAGCCTAGCTACATCACTTCCTCCTATGGCCCACTTCTTCACTTCCTGCCTGTCTGTATAGACCTCCAGAATTCTATGGTTGATGCTGGGATTAAAAGCGTGTGTCTCCATGCTTGACTCTGTTCCTAGTGTAACCTGGAACTCACGGGGATCCAGACAGATCCTGCTTGCTAAGTGATAGGATTAAAAGGGCGTGTACTAATTTTGCAAGACTAGCAGCTGACCTTGTTCCTCTGATCTTCAGATAAATTTTATTGGGGGACATAGATAAAATACCACCACACACTTTTGTTCATAAAATTGGGCACCAACATTTTCAACTTTTTCTTTACTTATTTAGCCCTTTACATGCTCTTAAACATAATTGATGCTGATCTTTCTTGGCCCTGTGGTGCTTGAGTCATTGAAGTATCATTCACATAAGGTGAAATGGGAAACAATTTTCCCTACTCTTTTAACTACTTTACTTGTACAGTTCTGTGGTTTTTGGTATATTTACGATGTTTACAACCTAATTCTAGAATATTAGCATAATCTAGAAAAGGAATCCTAATCCCATTCCAGCATGGGACTAAGGTGATGATGCTATGATAATAAGCCAAGAGATTCCTTAGCTTGTTTAGCTGGAGCATGGGGGAGAACCCAAAAGCAGGTAAAAGAATAGGAAAGGCTGAAAACAAGTGAGCTGTGGCTTAAATAATTCTGTCANACTGATAGGCAGGCACCTTCTTCCTGGCACCTGGCAACCAGCATTTAGCATAATGTCTTCTGGATTTATCCTGCTNTAACATGGATCAGAACTCTGTTCTTTATGTTTAATTATATCCTACTGTATGAATATACTATATATTATTTATCTATTCATCAGCTGATATCTATTTGGGGTGTTTCTCCTTCATGAATATGTAAATAATATTGACTTTTGTGTAGACGTACATTTCTCTTGGGTGTCCACATGGGAAGAACTAGTGGGTCACATGGCTCTGTTCTACTTTTTGACAGATGGTCAACATGTTTACCAGTGTTGGTACCACTATCTAAATCCATTCGTAAAATATGAGGGTTCATGTCTCTACATCCTCACCAACACTTACTTTTATTAACTTTTCTAGTTTATGGGAAGTGACAGTTCTGCAGTTTGATTTTGCATCAATGACTATGATGTTGAACAGTTTCTCATGTACTTACTGAAAAAAATTTGTTTTCTTTGGAGAAATGTCAACCCAAACTCTTTTCTGATTTTTTCCCTATTGAGTTAATCATTAATTGAGTTATTATGTATTTAGCAAAAAAAGTTATTATGTATTAAGTAAAAAGTCCTATTAAAATGATTTGCAAATATTTTCTCTCTTTCTGTAAGTTTTATTTTTACTTTCCTGGTGACACACTTATAAAATTGGAATTTTAAAAAAAATTTTGACAAAGTCCCATTATATTTTTCTGTTATTTGTTGTTCTGAGTTCAATCAAAGAAATCTTTAGCTGAGTAATGTCATGAGGATAGTCTCCCTTTTCTCTGCACATGCTCTTTATAGTTTTAACAGTTTATTTACATCTTTGGTTCACACTAAATTATTTATAGATTATTGCAAATACTAAGGTTCTCAATTAATTCTTTGGCTTGAAGACATCAAGTTGTCTCGGGACTTTTTGTTTGTTTGTTTTTGAGACAGGGTCTTACTGTGTGGCCTTGGCTAGTCTGACCTGGAACTTGCTATGTAGACCAGCCTGGCCTTGAACTCAGAGAGATCCATNTGCCTTGGCTGGGATTAAAGGAGTATGCTACCATGCCTAGTTCCAGAACTATTTTTGAAGTAATTGTCTCTTTCCATTGAATGTTCTTGGTACCGTTGTTGAAGAAAATTAACCATAAGTATGTGGATTGCTTTGGACTCTCAATTCTGTTTCATTGATCTGTAAGTCTACTTTTAACAGCACACTGCTATTAGAGTACCATAGCTTTGTAATAAATTTTAGAATCTGAAAGTATGAGTCCTCCAAATTTTGTAGTTTGTTGTAGTTATTTTTGGGGTCTTTGAATTTTAATAAATGTTAGGAGCAGGTCACCTGACTCTGCTTTAAAAAGGTTGGTTGGAATTTTGGATATTGTGGTGGTTTGAATGAGAATGCCCCCCATAGAGTTATATATTTGAATACTTAGTCCTCAGTTACCAGAACTATTTGAGAAGAATTAGGAGGTGTGGCTTTGTTGGAGGAGGTGTGTGTCACTGGGGTGGGCCTTGAGGTTTCAAAAGTCCATGGCATTTCCAATTAGCATTGCCTGCCTCCTAGTTGCAGACNAAGATGTGAGCTCTCAGCTGTCTTGCTGTGATGCCTTTGCTCTACCATTATGGGCTCTAATTCTCTGAAACTATTAGGCCAGTTAAACACTTTCCTCTCTTATTGCCTTGATCACAGCAATAGAAAGGTAACTAAGACAGAAATGCATCCAACTGACTCTGTAAATCAATTGGTTTTGGAATATGTCTAACCATTTGCCCACATATGTGAGCTGCAGAGGAAGAATTTAACAAGTATGAAAAGACTTGGAGGGAGGAAGAAGCAAAGCTTTCTGTCTTGGCCAACATCCTGCTGTGTTATTCTGAGTCAGTAGAGTTCACTTTGGCACAGATNAAGAAAAAGTGATACTAGAATAAAGGAATGTTTTCTGCGACTTACTGACTCACTCTTTGCTTTTGCCTTATTATTATTATTACTATTACTGTTATTATTATTATTTGACCACATCTTCATAGAAAACAGTTAAAGTTTGAGACAAATTCTGCTTGTCTTATTTATTTTGGCTTAAATATATTTGACCAGGACAAAAGACTAAAAAATGAAACATTTCCTTTTACTCCAGAATCTAGTTCCATTCTATAGAGACAACCTCTCAGTTCTTCTTGATTGACTTTTTGAGTGGTTTTCTTGCATAGATGTACATACCTAGCCTTGCTTGACCCAGTCTGCATATGCTGCTCTCTCCTTCCTGGTTATTTGTCAACACATAATGTATATTTCATTCTTTTTAGTCATTGGAGATTGTGCTGCTGCATAGATGAACCATGATCTAGTTAGCAGGTCTCTTTTCTGTAAACATGGAGATTTTCTTTTTTTTTCCTTTTCTTAATTATATAAGTCTTAATTACAAAGGTATGTAAATGAAGTAGTTTGTTTTCAATGACTGTACAGTTATTTTGTATATACCAGAGTGAAGTGTTTTGGGCAAATTATAGTCGCATGGGTTTGCAGATAATTTGATAGATAACTTCTTAAGATTGTTTGAGTAGAATTGAAAGCAGTTTATAGCAATGAGAGTAAAAGTGCTTGTGAAAACNGTGATCTTGATAGTACAGCTCTTCAGGAATTACTTCCTTCTGCCATNCTATAAAACACTATGCTGAGGATGCTAGCTGGCTTTATGGAAAAATTTCTGATCAGAATGGTTTCAAATGTCTTTCAGTGTTAGATTTCTTCAGAGCTGTCCAATTCTCTGGAATGAAGTATGTTCTACAGAAGATGATTTGCTCCACAGCTTTTCTTCTCCCATCTCCTACCCCTTCTCCCTGCTCATACACAGACCTGGTTAGTAGGTGGAGCCCAGATGCAGGACTTGGTCCAGAAATAAACATAATAAGCTAGAGTGGCTTGTCCCAAAGAACAAGCATGGACAAAAGACAAAGGAAGTTTAGGCTAGTGTTTCACCAGGTTTTGAGCAGAGCATAAGGAATCCTTGGTTCACTCCTAGGTAAGACAGTGGGTGCAATGATTTCCTTTGGCCTATAGCTACTCTGTGTTTTGTTCCACTTCTGACATTCTGTTCTCTCTCTCTCTCTCCAGCTTTTTAATGGTATATTAAGTCAGTAAAGTCCCACCATTTTCCTCTTCATGAAAATGCTACGTTCTATTCTATTATGGGCTTGTAGGTAAAATGCCCATCACAAACTCATGTGTTTAAATACTTGGTCCCAACTGGTAGCATTGTTTCAAAAGACTTGTGAAATCTTGGGACTGGAGGTGAATATTGGATTCCTTCAATGTGTTTAATGTTTATCAACTTGCCCATTGTGGTGGGCATTATACTGTGTTACATGCAATTTTTTGCTATTTTCAGTGTCAGTTTTAGGGACTAGGGAAGACTGGCAGCTATCTTGTCTGTCTCTCCCCTTTTCTCANAGTGTGATCTCACTTGGGGTTCCATACAACCCTACCCCATGTCTCAGCCACACTGATCTTCTCTCCCAGGTAGTCTCTCTATGCTCATCTGCTGAACAGGCTGTCTTATGGGATGGGCTGTTCCACATCCTTTCTGCTTCAGCTTGTTTTCAT
>LZPO01009208.1:11622-24067 GCA_001675575.1 Neotoma lepida
ATGTCTATTGATATAATCTGTGTTCTGTGCTGTTGCAGCAAATTTTCTTTTTCATTTATACCTTTTATATTTTTTCCAGTAACTTTATACAAGACTTGATATATAGTAGTAAGCACTCGTACACTGCTTATTTGAATTGAATTTATAAACATAGAACAAGGGCAATGTTTTCTTTTTCTAAAGTTTTAATTAGTTCCCCCAGAAGCTATTACCTAGTTTATATCAGCATTTCTGTGTGTTTTGTTTGCTTATTTTAACGTAGTAAATGAAAAAGCTTTAAGGGACTTGCTTCACGTTCATCTAGCCAGCATGCTCTCTGGTTAGGTAGTAGCATCCTTACTGGTTAGCTGCATCCTCACTGGCTAGTGCTTGGGGTAATGCCTTGGAATACAAGGGAGTCGATTGGATTCCAGGCTTTATCTTGGTAGGTATTTTAACAAACTAAAGANTAGAATCAACAAGGTAAGATGTACAGGTATTAAAATTGGTCTGCACCTTTAAGGTGGAAAGTAAACTTGTTTTAATCAATTAAATTCAGGCATTGTTGTTGTTTTTAAACAAGAATGCAAATTTAAGAGGAAACATAGAAGTGTAGTGATAACTCTTTTCAATCAATTTCCACAAAAATTCCAGTGCAGAAAAATTACATAAACGTAGCCAGAGAATTACAGGTCTAACAGTATGATTTNTATGTTTTATTTTTCATTCAATTAAAAAGTAGAGGAAGTTTATCACCCCAGTTCTGCTTAGACAAGTCATCTCTTCCATAGTGGCATTGAATATGTTTTTCGTTCTTGGCTATACTCATATTGTTCTTTTGACAACCTACATGAGGATAGTGCCTCCACACACAGTGCCTAAAAGACCTTTGCTCTCTGCATTCATTCTGCTTTGACTTATGAGATAAATCGTTCTCTCTGAATTGATTCAGAAATACTCAGCTTTACAGAAGTAAGCTTTAGTACAACTACTTTTTCCTTCTGTTTTTCCTCTATTGAAAACAGATTATTCCATGTAATACATTCTTATTATGATTTCACCNTCCCCATCATCTCTAAAATCCCCAACTCCCCTCCCCTCTGAATCCTCACCCTTCCTGTCAAGAACATACAAAAGCTTCCATAAGCAATTTGTAG
This sequence comes from Neotoma lepida, assembly GCA_001675575.1. Lineage (NCBI taxonomy): Eukaryota > Metazoa > Chordata > Mammalia > Rodentia > Cricetidae > Neotoma > Neotoma lepida. The sequence goes on from LZPO01009208.1 coordinate 12,759, forward strand.
ACACAATGGTATTCCTGAGCTGGTCTAATATCTAATGACAAATTATGGCTTCAATCTGCAGGCCATGCCTTGTATATGTTGAATTAACCTAATGTTTCTATGCTATTTTCTCTGTTTCTTGCTTTTCAATANGGAATTTAAAGGAGTTCGTTAAGATTACTTATTGCTTTGTTGTTTTGGAATTAGTTTAAAATGGTCAAAGGCTTCTAAAACTTCAGTTGCCTCTGTCATATACTACCATGACACTTCACTTTGGCCTTTATGCCACACTATTCTCAATCAATAGAGATAATAATAAATATTATGTTTGAATTGTTATGGATTCTTTATTATTCTTTGATGTCTGAGAATACATCCAACACTCTCTTTTAAAGAAAGTAGTTTTTTAAAATAACTTTTTATTGCCTTTGTTTTATTTTCTCTGATTTTTGAGAATTTATTTTCCTATAAGTTTTTTATTTTTTTTATTTTACTATTTTATGAACAAAACAATGAAGATAAAGAAATCTCTAACAGTTCAGGAAGAGTCACCAGGTGAATTCTAGACATTTAGAATCTACATTACAACATGAAGTCCAATGACACAAGGATTGGGTGTTTATAAAAAAGTTTTTATAAAAGTGTTTATAATCACATGTCAAAAAATGAGTTCTATTATATGCTTTAATAATAAACTAGAACAGCAAGAACCAAATTATCAGGTACCCCAATAGCATTTTTTTCTAAATCAGAAGATAGTCAGAACTTCAAAGAAAACTGAAATTCTTCTGTCTACAAAATATTTATCAAATCTTGTTTCTCTATGGGCTTTTAGAGACAGGTGGATAAAAGGAAATTTTCCAATGAATTCTGTGCCAGTAATGAGACACATTCCTATTGGGGAAATAGCAGCCTAAAAATAAAATTCANTCTCTATATTCATTGTAAGCAAGGAAGTTAATTATCTGTTCCTACTGCTCTTCCTCCTTCTTCTTTTTCTCTAAAATAATCCATTACTCATAAAATATCCCACAAAACTGGAAAAGTAAAGGACTAAAAAGTCAGGAGAGGAAAAGAAAGAGAGCCATCTATGCACCATGAACATAAAGAAAAATAAAATTATGTAGGCTGAAGCACTTTATATCAGACTGTTCCAAGACACCAAAAGCTGCATGAAGAATTCCCCGCCCCACAGCACCTGGGGTTCCTAGATGCATGAAGATTGATGACATCAGTCCACTGTCTTGGAACAATCCATGCCCTCCCGATGTTGTGTGTCTCAGTAAACACACACATATCCAAAGATCCAAAGCTACCATCCTGATATNAGAGTGAGCATGTGAAGTTTGTCTTCCTGAGTCTGGGTACCACATTCAGGATGATTAATTCAAGCTCCAATTTTGAGCTCCAGTAATTAGTGTGTTGATTTCATAATTGCATTATTTATTTTTCTCAAAAACTCAGTTTCTTGACATGCAGCCAACTAGGACGTTTCCATTTTATATTTTGTATAATACCAAAACTCAGTTTTTCTTCTCAAGATGTTCAGAATTGATATATAGAACTTATACTTTAAGAGTAGCCAATGACCAGGTGTAAACTGANCAGACATTTAAAAACATGGGTATTCCTACTGTTGCTTGTATAATGTTGTAAGTAAATTAATAGAAGGTAATCATGATAGTTATCTTTCACTTTGCTTCTCTATGTGGGAAAACACAATATTATGAAACATTTACTGGAAAAGCAATCCTAAATAGTTATTGCCTACTTACTGCCAAGTGGATAGGGCTATATCCTTAGGGCCAAGTTGGCATGTGACCCAATCAGACCAAAGTACAAGCTGGCCAGTGACAAGCAGCTTTAAATCAAAACTGCCTTGCAGAAAAAGAGAACAGTTAGGAACAGCAGATTCTCCACTGGTAACATGCTCAGAGGATCATCCAAATGCTAGATAGGACAGAATAGAATGTGATTCAAAGAACAACAGAAAGAAAGAAATGGTGAATCCCAGTGATGAAACAGAAACACACACTAANTTAAAAATCAAGGAGTCCTATAATTGCCCTGTCTCATACTTCCTTGGTTCTGAACCCTCTACAAGCCATAAACTATATACATAATTAAATGAGACTCTGTTCTCAGGACATCCATAACTTCTAATATTCTTTTACTTATGTGGTACCTTATGATAAGCTAATTATTAGAGGTAATGAACTGAGTCTCTAATTTATCTTTATTAAAGAAAAGACCACATGTTCATTGTGTGCTTGCGCATGTGAATGCACGCGCACACACACACACACACACACACACACACACACGAAAATAGAAAGGTGAGAGGGGAAAACATTTTTTCACATGAAATCAATTAAAGAATCAGAATAACCTGGACACATGTCTATTGTTGNATTAGTGCATTAGTAGGTATAATAATTCTTAATTTCTGCCTATATTCTAATGTTTATACCATGAATAGTGAGATATTGAACGAAGTTAATTTTACATAGCACAATATATTGTTTGGAACAATCTGTTCTTGTGAGGCTAATCAAAAAGTATTATTAGGAAGGAGCAGAAGAGTGGAGATAATTAGTCAAGGATTGTATTTAATAGATATTCATTTCANTTATATCTGTTACGTGTGGGTAATTTGTTAGATGCTATGGATGATAATAGAAAATATGGACAAGTTGAATATAAGAAGAGATGTATATTTAACAAGCAAAAGAGACTAAACTTTAATAAAAAGACAAGGAGTGACTAATTCTATTGGAAGCTGATTCAATTCTGTTAATATAATCTGGTGTTATACGTGTAAAGTTTATNAAACTAAGTGGGAATTTCCATTAACTCAATGAAGTGCCAGAGCTTCAGATCTGTGAAAGGTGCCATTGCTTTGTACAGCTGTGCTGAAGTAAACATTAAATAAACTTTTGAGGCTGGAACTGAAGCATGTTTTATGATTAATTTATGATTTGTTTCAAACTATAATGTGTAAGAGATGTTGTGTCTTGCTCAGAAATATTTCTTACTTTTCCAACATATACTCAGTAATGTTCTGACCTTTGATATNGATGTGAGACAATATTATCTCTACTACCNTGATTTGACACAAGAACATCGGGTAAAAATTTCTGATAATATAATTATACCTACTATTAATGTGTTAAGTCATTAATATTTAAATTTTAAAACTGATTTTAGCATCATTATATAATACTTACTAAGTAATACTGGTCTTTCCTGATGTTTTTCAACACACTTGTATTTTGTTGACAAAATTATGGACATTTCATATTGAATTATTAATATGCCTTATATTACATCTTGATATATACTATCTTCTTCATCTTTATGACAACCCATATACAAACTAGTGAGTTTTATTTATGATAAAAGATAAATCATGAAAGGCAGATAAATTGATAATTCTGGATATGGAATTCAAAGCCAAGGTTGACTTATATTACTTTAGAAATTTTATGATTTACTCATGTCATGGATTAGATGAATAATGGTTTTAAACTGTTTAGTATTGTAATATTTATGGGAGCAAATGTATAATTTCCTAATATATGACTTTGACTTTAACAATTCTACTTATAAAGCTCAGAGGGAAGTAATTTTGCAACATTAAAAAATCCATGTCATTATTTTAACGCAATAAAATGGGGCTAAAGGTAAAATAAGAAGCAACAATCCTGTAAAATTCACAGGCATGCAGATNCTCCATATTGCACTGTTGATGCAAAGAATGAGACACATGACACGTGTTGTAGTTTGAAGATGATACGTCCCCTANATGCTCATGCCCATGTAGTTGAATACTTTNTCCTTATACATTAGCACTATTTATGAAAGGTTGTTGAACCTTTAAGGGCTGGAGCGTCATTGCAAGAAGATGTTCACAGAGGATAGGCCCTAGGGTTAGATAGTGTAGCCCCACTTCCTGTCCTTATTCTGCTTCTTGTCTACAGTCCTGTGACCATCCACCTCATATCATACAGCTGTGCCTAATTCAAAGTGATGGATCATATACCTTCAAGCCCTTAGGCAAATTCAACCCTTTCTCCCTGAAGTAGCTTTGATTTATGTAATGGTAACAGGAAAAGGAAAGTTAATTAATATGAAGTTTTGTATTACTGTACTCCTATTAATGAGTAGGGTAATTGCTGTAACACAGCTGATAAGATGATTCTTGATCATTTGGATTCAGGTTGCAGTGGGAATGTGGAAGCCTTTGTAACTTTGAGCTGGACATTCTGGTCAAGGGTTAGAAGATCAGAATGCTGTAAGAAACGAGGATACTGAAGGCCTGGCTAATGGGTTTTTAGCAGTGAGCAATGCGGACACTGTTAATAACTACACTAGAGAGAATTATGTATTAAATTTATTCTGGCAAAGAATGTGGCAACTTTAACACTTGTCGTAAGGAATTTAGTGAAGCTGAATTCAAAAGTAATGGGGTAATTTCTTTGGGTAAGGGAGTTTCAAATCAAGATAGCATTCGGACTGTGTNATGCTCACTGCACATTGCACTTTTCCAAGCCTGTAGTGGGAGAGAGCAATAAATAAAGCATATGGATATGAAAATATTCTTTGATAGGGAAGGAAGCATAAATAAGTTAAGTTGTACATAAGCTAGGTACAGAAGCAGCTATAATTGTTAAAGACATTGACCCCTGTAAAGAGCAAACAAGTGTTCCCTACCAAGTAATAGGAAAAGTGCCTGAAGATAAGATTCTACTNATCTATGACTATAGCTGTAAAACTGTAAACTCATTTGAAAAGATAAATCCTGACCTAAGAATACAACTGAGGGGGTATTCTGCTTGAAAAGAACTGTTCAGGAAAGTATTCTCTCAGATCCATCCACCAAGGCACACAGAGGCCATTGAAGCTTTTTTTCCAAAGAGGCAGACTACTTCTTGTGTTGGAAGCATAACTGAACAATATCATCCATGTAGTAATGATTTTGTAGTCATCCAAGATGAGAAAGTACTGGATTATTGGGATCTTGGGCCAAGGGTCTAGAGAACTGATGAGGACAGGCAATGTATGGCCCTAAAAGGTAATCATTTGTAGCTGTGAAAGTGAAATAACATGGACTAAGGATGTTGGAAAAAATGAACTCATGGACCATCTGCTGAGGAAAGCTGAGGGCATAGAGGGATAATGTACATGACAGAGTCCATGTGTTCTGCACAATGCATAGCTGTGAGTGGGTGGCTACCAAAGGTTTTGGTGCCTGGACGATTCTATTACAGCTCCAGATGCTTAACATGAAGCAGAATTTAGTATTTGCCCTACCAGATTTCAGTCTTTGTTTAGTTCAATATTTTCATGTGATGCCCATTTTTCTCCCTTTTAAAACGAGAATATTTACTTTTTGTCATTGTATGCAATNAGCATGTAATTTTTTTTTTAATTTTAGACATTACTGGGGCATGCNATTAAAGACTTCTTTGAGTTTCTGAAGAGACTTTCAATTTTTAAACAGTATTAGAACAGGTAAAAAAAATGAGGACTTTTGATGTTGAAATGATTATATTCTTTATTATGAGATGTACATAGGTAATGAAAGAACTAGTAACAAGGGAACTAGGAACAGATTATGCTTTGAATGTAAAGTATTCTTTCTGTATTCATTCACTTGAATANGTTGTCCCCAGATGGTAGCACTGTTTTAGAAAGTTTTGGACCTTTAAAGGAGTGAAGGCTTTCTGGGAGAAGAAAGTCACAGAGGAAAGGTCTTGGGGTTTTATAGAGCAGACCAACTTCCTGTTTACTCTGCTCCCCTAGCTGCAGGGACAATGGAAACAGGCACTTCACACTCGTGAAAGCTTGCCTTCCTTACCATGTTGGTGTGTAGTCCATAAAGTGCAAGACTCTCTCTAGAGAAAATCATTGCCAGGTATTTGATCACAGAAATAATAACACATCTAACATACCATTATATTTCCAGGTCATTTAATGATATCAGTTTATATAATTAATTGACATGACATCTCTGCTGAAAGTCAACTAAACACAATAGCTATTTTTTATATCTGCTCTGTAGAGTACTTGTTAAATAGCATGTTATACAATGTCAGTGCAATATATTTATCCAAAAAGAGATACTTAATTATTTTCTATTTTCCTTTATTATTTATTCCTTCATATTTTGTATGGAGTAGGTGGTCCATGCAACTTAGGTTTTAATTAGAAAATAAGTTTCTATGGAAAGAATCTCTAGTTACAAACTGTGTTGTATAACTCAGGAGGATAAAAAGCAGTTTAAAAATNAACAACCTACTATAGGATTCTAATTTTAACATATAACATCTTATATTTTTCCTTTTTTATTAAAAAGATCTTCCTCTCCTTTTACATACCAACCTCAGATCCTCCTCTCCCCCTCCTCCCTCCCCATCAGCTCCCCCCCTCAACCCACCCCCATTCCTACTTCTTCTAAAACAAGGTGTCCCATGGTGAGTTCCCAGAGTCTGGCACTCTCAGCCAAGACAGAACAAGAACCTCCTCCCTGCACCAAGACTTTGCCAGGTGTCCCACCTCAGGCACTGGGCTCCAAAAGTCAGCCTCTGCATCAGGGACGATCCCGATCCCACTGCCTGGGGGCCCTCAGACACTTCAAGCCAAACAACTGTCTCAGGTCTCCAGAAGGCCCAGTTCAGCACCATGGGGGGCTCCACAGATATTGGTCCACAGTTCATGCATTTCCACCAGCTTGGCTGGCTTCATGATCTCAATATCCCTTGTTCATAGAACCTCTCCTCTCTCCCATCAGTTGAANTCCTGGAGCTCTGCATGGTGCCCGGCCATGAATCTCGAATCTGCTTCCATCTGTCTCTGGATGAGGGCCCATGGGGACTGCTCAGCCATGGGTCCATAGTTCATGCATCTCCACTAGTTTGGTTGGCCATCTCTGCACACCANCCCATCATGATCTCATAGTCCCTTGCTCACAGAGGACCCCCTGTCACTCCTGGAGATCCTCTCGGTGCCCACATCTGTCTCCATCAGTCACTGGATGAGGGCTCCATGGTGGGAGTTAGGGTATTCATCCCTGTGATCACTGGATGAGGCCAGTTCAGGCACCCTATCAATTATTTCCAGTGGTCTAANGTGGGTTCATCCCTGTGGACTCTCCAGGACTTCCCTAACACTCTGTTTCTCCCTATTCCTGTGATTTCCCCATTGATCATGTTATCTCCTTCCTTGCTCTCTCTCTCTCTGTCCCTGTTCCTGCTCGAACCTCTCACTCCTTTACACTCTGCTATACCATTCTTGGCCATATACCCAAGGAATGCTCAATCATACCACAGGGACACATGATCAACTATGTTCATAGCAGCATTATTCNTAATAGCCAGAACCTGGAAACAACCTAGATGCNCCTCAACTGAAGAATGGATNAAGAAAATGTGGTACATATACACAATGGAGTACTACTCAGCAGAGAAAAACAATGATCATATGAAATTTGCAGGCAAATGGATGGAACTAGAANATATCANGCTGAGTGAGGTAACCCAGACCCAGAAGGTCAAACATGGTATGTACTCACTCATAGGTGGATACTAAATGTGAAGCAAGGGATAACCAGACTGCAACCTACAGCTACAGGGAGGAACCTAGGAGGGAACCATGGATCACCCAGGGAGAGAGAAATGGATGAGAACTACATGGGCTGACTAGGAGTGAGGGGGAGGAAATGGGGGGCAAGGGATGGAGGTTGAGAACATCTTAATTTTGAAGTAAATAATTAGCATTCTTGTAGCAGCACTAAATGCTGGGTTTTCATTTCAAAACTATCACTAGAGAAGAGAATATTTTAATATAACATGGTAAGAATATTCAGATGAAAGATCTGTGTGTAGCCAAACAGTGAAGATGACAAAGCATGCTTTCTGGTTCTCCTCTATTCCAAGCGCTAAAGTGGCAAAATCTTCAACACAAGATCTGTGAAGTTATTGGATTATACTACCTTCCACATTCTATCACCACATATTTTCCTCTATAAAACAAAACATCATTTATTTCACATTTTCTCTGATTTTAAAAATGATGGACAGGAGAAAAGAATTTCCTGAATTATATGTCAAATTATGTCAACGAGATTAATTTGTCAATGTAATTTATATTACCTAAACTGTTGCAATTCATGTGTAGTCCAATTATGAGGCTTCTGGAAGGCTTCCAGGATAAGCTATTAAGCACCTCTGCAGTCCTTGCTCGATGTCCAGTGATTGTCAAGTTTCTGCATCTCATTTGTTTCATCATCCTTGTCTAGTTGTCTGCTTTTCTTATTTTCTAGATTTCGAGTTAACCCTGGTGTGCTCATGCTTCTTCTTGGATTCCAGGCATTAAAATGGAGACCTTACATCTATGTAGCAAATGTGCTGTGTAATTTTTTCATGGGTGATTTTGCTGTAAGAACACAACCAACAAAATTGTTGTAAATGTGGCAGAAAGTATAGGATGCTTGTGGGAAAATGGCCTCCTTACTCTGCATAGTTTTCAAGGTAGAAACTTTTTATAGTTCCAAACAAGGTTGTCATCAAGAAAATATTGTTAATACCAGAATTATATTCAAATAGAACCATAATCTTTACTTAAATGTTTATATTATTAAGATTCTTCATGTGATCCTCCTAAAGAGAGTCTAAGTAGTTCTGAAACACAAAATGTTATTTTTTTAAAGAATCCCTTGAAAGGATAAGTTTAGTACAAAACATAAATCCAAACCTTTTGTCAGGGAAGAACCAGAGGCTATGCCAGCAGCATTTAGGAGGTGATGTCTCTGCACACAAGTTAGAGATTTTAATATTATAGTCTTAAATAAAGGGGATTTTTATTTTAATTGAGTGTTTTTCTTTGAAAATTACCAAGTGCATTAACAAAGTGAGAGGATTGAGGCCTAAGGCTGTTGTCTTTTATAGATGAAGTGATTCTTGGCAGAACTCAGTTGTTTGTTTTCTAAATGGTATTAGCTGTGTGGGGCAGATAGCATCTGGGGTCTGACATTTGCTCAGATTGGATGTTGGTAATGTAAATGTAAGTATTGACTTTAGTCTTTAAGTATGACTGTACCTTAATTCCCTGCTTCATTGTGTCACCTTTCCACACAAAACATATATCTACATGATGCTGGAAGTGTCACTGAAGAAGCTCAGTAGGTCATGAGTGGTGAACTCTAAACATATTTTCAGAGGCTAATGTTAGTAGTCAATTAATCGTTTGGGTGTTCATCATTAGACTCGTAATTTTCAAGACATTTCTTTCTATGAATTCTATAGGAAAGCTGTAAAACTAGGTATATAAAAACAAAACAAGCTACAGGTTAAAATCTTATATTACAGCATTAATATTAAAAATAAAAAAGGAAATGAAATGGAATTTAGTAAATTATTCACATGTATAAATAGATATAAATTTACTATTTCAAAAGATGCTTAATCTAAAGATAATTTACAAGAAATGTGCAATTAAGTAATGATACAAGGACAAGTAGATGAGATGATTAGCTNTAGAGTTTCACAGTTAAAGAGTTGCATTGACTGGAAAGAAGGAAAGAAAGAAAGAAAAAGAAAAAAAGAAAGACAGACAGACAGAAAGACAGACAGACAGACAGACAGACAGAAAGCAAGAAAGCAATCAAGCAAGCAAGCAAGCAAGCAAGCAAGCAAGAAAGAAAGAAAGAAAGAGAAAGAAAGGAGGAAAGATGAGATGAGATGTGTCTCTGATGAAGATGGAAAGACTCACTAACATTTTGGATATAAAGAATCAGTTCTAGTTCCATCCATCTGCCTGTAAATTTCATGATGTCATTGTTTTTCTCTGCTGAGTAGTACTCCATTGTGTATATGCACCACATTTTCTTAATCNATTCTTCAGTTGAGGGGCATCTAGGTTGTTTCCAGGTTCTGGCTATTACAAATAATGCTGATATGAACATAGCTGAGCATGTGTCCCTGTGGTATGATTGAGCATTCCTTGGGGATATGCCCAAAAGTNGTATAGCTGGGTNTTGAGGAAGATTGATTCCCAGTTTTCTGAGAAACCGACATACTGATTTCCAAAGTGGCTGTACAAGATTGCACTCCCACCAGCAGTGGAGAGGTGTTCCCCCTGCTCCACATCCTCTCCAACATAAGCTGTCCTCAATGTTTTTGATCTTAGCCATTCTGATAGGTATAAGGTGGTATCTCAGAGTCGTTTTGATTTGCATTTCCCTGATNACTAGGGATGTTGAGCAATTCGTCCAATGCCTCTCAGCCATCTAAGATTCTTCTATTGAGAATTCTCTGTTTAGATCTGTAGCCCATTTTCTAATTGGATTGTTAGATATTTTGATGTCTAGTTTCTTGAGTTCTTTATATATTTTGGAAATNAGCCCTCTGTCAGATGTGGGNTTGGTGAAGATCTTTTCCCATTCTGTAGGCTGTCGCTTTGTCTTATTGACCATGTCCTTTGCCTTACAAAAGCTTCCCAGTTTCAAGAGGTCCCATTTATTAATTGTTCCTCTCAGTGTCTATGCTACTGGTGTTGTATTTAGGAAGTGGTCTCCTGTGCCGATGCACTCAAGAGTACTTCCTACTTTCTCTTCTATCAAGTTCAGTGTAGCTGGAATTATGTTGAGGTCTTTGATCCACTTNGACTTGAGTTTTGTGCATGGTGATAGATGAGTGAGATAACCCAGACTCAGAAGGACAAACATGGTATGTACTCACTCATAAGTGGATACTAGATGTAAAGCAAAGGATAACCAGACTGNAATCCACAGCTCCACAGAGGACCCCAGGAAGGACACATAGACTGCCCAGTGAGGGAGAAGTGGATGAAATCCACATGGGCAGACTGGGAATGAAGGGGAGGAATAGAGAGCAACAAGATGGAGGATGGGAGCATAGGGGAACNGGAGGTTNNAGTTNGAACAGGGACACAGTAAGAGAGCAAGGAAAGAGATACCATGATAAATGAAGACATCATGGGAATAGGGAGAAACAGAATGCTAGGGGGGTTCCCAGGAATACACAAGGATGACCCCACCTTAGACTACGGGAAGTAATTGAGAGGGAGCCTGTACTGGCATACTCCAATGAGTATTCACATGGATGAATACCCTATCTGTCAACACAGAGCCCTGATCCAGAGACTGATGGAGGCAGATGAGGAGATCCACAGCTGGGCTCCAGGCCGAGCTCCAAGAGTCCAGTTGATAGAAGAGTGAGGGGCTTCCGTGAGCAAGGGAACAATGGGATCATGATGGGAAGATATACAGAGATGGCCAGCCAAACTAGTGGAGATGCATGAACTGTCAA
>LZPO01009210.1:12027-26208 GCA_001675575.1 Neotoma lepida
AAAAAAAAGAAAGAAAGAAAGAAAGAAAATTATAGGTCATTTACTCTGATGAATATGGATGCAAAAATTCTCAATAAAATACTTGCAAATTGAATTCAAGAATACATCAAAAAGATTATTCATCATGATCAAGTCAGCTTCATCCTGGAGATGCAGGAATGGTTCAACATACACAAGTCAGTAATTGCAATCATATGACCATCTCATTGATCTCACTGGATATAGAAAAGATCTTTGACAAAATCCAAGATCCATTCATGATAAGTTCTAGAGGCTCTAGGGATATGGGGAGGGGGCATATCTAAATTAAATAAAGGCAATTTACAAAAAAGCCCACAGCCAACATTATACCAAATGGAGAGAAACTCAAAGCATTTCCAGTAAAATCAGAAACAAGACAAGGATGTTCATTCTCCANTCTTGTTCAGTACTGTGCTTGAAATCTTAGCTAGAGCAATGAGGCAAGTGATGGAGATAGAGGGGATACAAATAGGAAAAGAAGAAGTCAAAATATCATTTTTTGCAAGTGATACGGTTCTATATATAAAAGACACTAAAAAGCACATCATAAAATTCCCACAGCTGATAAATACATTCAGCTTAGTAGTGGGTACAAAATTGACACACAAAATTAGCCTTCCTATATACCAAATAGCAAACACACAAAGAAAGAAAACAAAAACAAATCTCTTCACAATAGCCTCAAAAATACTGTGGAATAAATAAACCTAAGGACATGAAAGACTTATGTAATAAAAATTCAAAGGCACTGAAGATACTGAAGAAGACATAAGATAGAAATACCTCCTATGTTCATGAATTGATATGACTAATATTGTGAAAATTGGAGGAAAAAATCTTAAATTTCACATGTAAACACAAAAGACACAGGATAGCCAAAACAGGCTGAACAACAAAAGAGTTACTGGAGGTATCGACATCCTGGCTTTTAAATTATATTGCAGAGCTACAATAATAAAAACATCATGGTACTGGCATAAAAACAGATACACTGATCAACAGAATAGAACTAAGGACCTAGATATGAATCCACAAACCTACAACCACCTAAATCTTGACATAGAGGCCAAAAATACACGCTGGAGAAAAGACAATGTCTTCAACAAATGGTGGTATTCAAACTGGATAGCTTCGTACAGAAGAATGAAATGATATCCTCGTCTCTCACCTGGCACAAAGCTCAACTCCAAATGGATTAAGGACCTCAACATAAGACCTGATAGCCTGACTGTGAGAGAGGAGAAAACAGGGAATACACTCTTCAACCTGTAATATTGGAAAGCAGTTTTCTGGACAGGACCCCAGTAGCTCAGGCACTAAGATCAACAACTAATAAATGGGACCTCATGAAACGGAAAGCTTCTGTAAGGCAAAGGACACCAACATTCAACTGAAGAGGCAGCCTACAGAATGGGGAAAAATATTTCTTAGCTATACATCTGACAGAGGGTTAGTCTCTAGAATACATGAAGAAATAAAAAAAAATAATCATTAAGAAAATAAATACAATTTAAAAATGGAACATGGAACTAAACAGAGATGAAATACAGACAGCTAAGAAATGTCTTTTTTTAATGTCTAACAATCAGCAGGGAAATGCAAATTAAAAATACTATCCCAATCAGAATGGCCAAATTAAGAAATATAAAAAAGAAAAAAGTAAAAAAAAAGACAGCAGACACTGGCATGGCTGTAGGGAACTGGGAACATTTACTGCTGGTGGTGGGATTGTAAACTGGTACAGTCACTATGGAAATCAATGTGGGGGTTCCTTAAAAAGCTGGAAATAAAGTTATCACATAATCAAGCTATACAACTCTTAGGCATATACCCAAAGGACTTTATATCATACTACAGAGATATTTGCTCTTCCATGTTCATTGCTGCTCAATGCACGAGAGCCAAGAGATGGAGACAGCCTAGATGTCTATCAATTGATAAATGGGCAATAAAAATGTGGTACATTTCCACAATGGAATTATTATTCATCTCTTAAAAAATGAAATTAATAGGTAAATGGATGGAACTGGATCGATCATCCTCATGAGGTAACTCAGACCCAAAGGGATGTTCTTTTGTGGATGTTAGCTTTGATGTGTGTGTTTTTCATTTGGAATGCCCATTGAGGTTAGGAAATGAGGGAGGAGGACATCTTTCAAGTGAGGGATACAGTTATATAAAGTGGGATAAGGGAATAAAGGAACAGGAAAGATTAAATGAGGTGGGGAATGGGAAGGCACAGTAAGAGTGAATGTGGGTAGGGTATAAGTTAACACAAAGGCCTTTTCAAAAGGCCACATGGAAGCCTACTAGAGAATCTTCCTAAAATGCATACAGATATATATATTTTAAAAGGAATTACCTTATAATGGGGGTTCATTACCCTAACAAGATACAAGAGGCTAGTAACTAACAACCTCAGTACTAAGAATGGGTTACCTCTTTTTCAGCTGGTAGGGCCCCATAATTCCCAAAGACCACAGGCTGTTGGTTTGAGTAGCCTCCACAACTTGACTGTAAGAATCTCTTTATGAAAATACCACATACTTGAGTCATACAACCTGGAGAAATCAAACTGGTACTCACATGGAAACTTCATCTCTAATGACTAGCTTTCATAGTGCTAGAAGGTGCTATGCATGCTAGCAAAGGAGAAAAGTAACATCAATCTTATCCAGCTGTGAACTCAGAGAGCTACAATTAGGACTGGCCTGACAAGTATGCCCACTGGTGCAACAGTGGCATGAATGTTGGGAGTAACCAGGCACTTTTTGTTTGGACCTAAGGTCCACTTCTTAAGATGGAACTCATACTTGGTACTGTCAATGGGGCTGAGAACCTGTGGCTAGACAGGTCACAGGCCCTATGGAAAAACCTAACACTGCTATTATTCTGCTAAAAGAACAGTGTTATAACAATTTCTAATGATTTATTGCTACACCCATAGATCAGTACATCTCTCAACCCACATCAGAGAAGCTTTTTCTTGTGGCAATTAACAGACCTTCAACTGGTGAATAAGCAGACAATAAGAGACTATGGAGTGTTCAGCCCCAAATGGAAAATACCTATCACAGCCCTTCTCCCTTTGGCTCAGGGATCATCAGTGAAGATGAGGAAGAAAGATCATAAGAAGTAGAGATGGTGGATAACTTCAAGGAAACAGTATTTTCCATANACAACAAAGCAGTTATCCATAAAACTCAAAGTGATTGTGACAGCATGCACAAACCTGTGCAAGCTCAAACCAGACAAAAATCCCAAAATGGAGGGGGCAGGAAGCAGACAAGAAATCCCTCCATTAGCTGAGAAGCTACAGATATTTGGTAGGTGCTAAGAGAGTCAATATTCTTTAATGGAATAACCCGTGCTAAGCCCTAGGAGGTTGACCACACTCCAGGGCAGGCCCCACTCCCAAGAGTAGATAACATAAATTGGCTTCCCTGGATTTTAATTAAAAAAAAAAAAAAAAGAAAGAAAGAAAAGAGGAAGAAGGATAGAGGGGGAGAAGTGGCACTGATTAAAGTCAGGTGGGTAAAGAGGTAAGGGTAGATTTGGATGGTGGTGGTGAAGGGGGACTAAATATGATCAAAATTTTGATTGTATAAAATTCTCAAGGAATTAATAAAAATATTATTTTTAAAAAGAAAGGAAAGTTATAACAGACATTTAGTCAAAGAAGAGAGACAACAGTAAGTTTATGAAAAAGTTCTCAGGGAAGCAAAGTAAAGCAATGAGACGCTACTATACACTTAATAAAATGGCCACACCCAGAACACAATCAACCAAAAGCATGTGAAGATGGGGAACAGCTGAACTGCCATTCCCTGTGGTGGAGATGCAAAACTGTACAGTCACTCTGGAGGACAGTCAGATGTTTTCTTACAAAATATATCCTTACCATAAGATCCAATAACCTTGCTTCTTGGCTTTACTCAAGCTAAAAATTTACATGCTCACAAAAAAACTGGCATAAATATTTGATCAAACATCATGACCAAAATAACTTGGGGAGGAAAAGGTTTATTTCATCTTACAATTTATAGTCTGTCATCCAGGAAAGTCAGAGAAGGAACTCAAAGCAAGAACTCAGAGGCAGGAGCTGATGAGGAGGCCATGGAGGAGTACTGCTTACCTGCTTGCTCCTCATGGCTTGCTCAGTTTGGTTTCTTATACCCTGAGGGCCACCTGTCCAAGGGTAGTACTACCTATGTCAATAATCAATCAAGAAAATACCCCACAGGCCGGGCCAATCTTACAGAGGCATTTTCAATTGAGGTTCCCTTTTCTCAGATGACTCTAGCTTGTGCAAATTTACAAGAACCTAGCCAGCACAATATTAAGAGCAACTTTATTCATAACTCCTCAAATTTGGAAATGGGTGAGATATTTCTCAGCAGAGGTAAAAGTTAATTTTTTGCTTTTCAATTTGATTGAGTTAAGGGATGCTGAGCTGTCTGAGCTGGTATAGCACTATTTCTGCATGTGTCTAAGAGGGTATATTTAGAACAGATCAGCTAAAGTGGACTAAAGAGGTTAAGTCCTCACCCTATATGATGAAAACTTGACTCTATCAAAACCCTAGGTTCTCAGGATTCCTGACTCTAGGTCTTATACCACCCTCAGAAGATACAAAACCAAATGTGAAACCTAATATACGTCAGGGGCTCTGCATGATAATGATGTGTCAATGCATGGTAATCCACTGTTAACAAGTGTGCTGCTATGGTTTAGGATATCAACAGTAAGAGACAATAAGCATATGCTGGGACAGGGGACATACAGAAACTCTCTGTACCTTCATGTCAGTTTTCCTAAGAATTAAGTCTTTTAAAAACTAAGCCCAATGAATTATTCTAACATTGCAGGAATTGTTCAATATTAAAAGATGTCATACTGTCATCCTTCTGTATCCATGCACCCATCCACATCCATAAACTGAACAAAACAGACATAAGACATTCCTTTTTCAAAAAGCCCAGTCTGCACTGAACACATGCAGATTTTCTGTTATACTGTAGTGCTTAGCAAGGACAACACCAATTCACACTGTATTATCAGTAATCTAAAGGTGATTTTTAAAGTACACAAGAGGTATGCATAAGTTACATGCAAGTTCTCAATTTAGAGCACTTTCACGTTCATCTTCTTTCTCCCATTCCCTCTTCACCTCTTCCCCTGCTTCCGCCTGTTCTCCTTCAGCCTCTCTCTTCTGCTTTCAAGTGACATGTATTCTATCACTTTCATGTTTAATTTCCCCATCCTATTTATTCTTGAAATGTTTTTTATATATATATATATATTTTGGGGGGGGGTGGCTTCGGGACAGGGTTTCTCTGTGTAGCTTGGGCGCCTTTCCTGGAACTCACTCGGTAGCCCAGGCTGGCCTCGAACTCACAGGGATCCGCCTGCCTCTGCCTCCCAAGTGCTGGGATTAAAGGCGTGCGCTACCACCGCCTGGTTTGTTTTTCATATTTTAAGAGTTCCTCACAGTTATCAGTTATTTGTAATTTACAAAAGCAATAAGCCATATGGTACAAGGAGCGGTAAGGGCTTCCTAAACCGTAATCCCCTCACTGAAATGCCATCTCATACACACAGAACTGCTTGGCACGTTTCTGAAATTCTGAAACAGCTTTCCACACGCTACTTTTCGCAAGTCAACTTAGTCTACCTGCCCCACACGCTTATCCTGACTTGCACACAGGCATGGTTCTGTGTGAATTCAACACAGAGGATTCTTTTGTTGAGGAAGAAATGACTCAGGGTGTGAAAAGGAAGAAATGAATGAAGAAGTGCTTGGACAGACCCAAAAACAAGGCTGCAGAGCTAAGAGTGTATAGCTGTGTATAGCTGTGAGCACACAGCTCAAAAAAAAAAAGTCACTGTTCCAGATACTAAGGCAGCTTGTATTGCTTCACTTGACTGATATACCATGTAGCATCACTTCTACACCAGTGCACTCTAAGTGTTGGCTTGTGATACATGTTTAAACTACAATAGCACATATATATAGCGTCTAAAACTACCAATTGTCTAAGACTCTGATGATTGGGGAAAATAAAACAAATCTTTTAAAATTTTTAAGTATGAGCTGGAGACTTAACTCAGTGGCTGAGAGTCTATACAGTCTATACATCATGTAGAAAGCACTGGCTTCAATTCCCAGCACCACCAAAATAAAAATGATAATCTGAAATAAATTTCAAAAACTAAATTTTGTTTTGTCATTTTTATGGATAGTTACCAGTTATGCTAACAAAGACCCATTTCACTAATGATAATAAAAATTAGAGTAATGGGCTAGAAATGTATTCAGTAACCCTTTCATTCACTATAATATCTCAATTCCCAAAATCATTTATAAACCTAAATTCTAATCAAGTAACCACTTAGTGTTTAAGCCTATGTAACAAGTCTACAAAAAGCAACACTCTACAAGTATACACATAAATTAGCAAAGCAGGATTTTGAAAGGCTCTCTGCAAAGGAGAATGCCGCTATACAGCATGGCTTGCTTCCCACTAAGACTGCCTAGTGAAGTGCCTGTAACAACTGATCTTTCCGCTTCATGCAAAAACAGCACAGGCTACCAAGATGTCCTAGAGAGGAAAACGGCTTGGGAACATGCTTGTCAACAGCAGTCTAAGCAACCAAAAATTTCCCAGGATGAAAGAAAATGCATCTCACTGTGACAGGGCAAGACAGTGCAGAGGTTCCTCCATCTTGTATTCTTGCTGAGGCCATTTCAGGTTTAACTAGAATTTGATCTCCATGATAAGAAGCCAGAAGGAAAATTATAAAACTCTATTTTAGGAACCCAAGGTCAAGATGCCCCAGCTAACTTATCTTAGGGTCTGTTAAACTGCTTGTTTGTGAAGGACCTCCTTCTCCAGCTACCCACTTATCTTAGCATCTGTAAACTGCTTGCTTGTACAAAACCTCCTCCTGAAGCTGTGGAGGAAGATACCAGGATGTGGGTTTTGCCTTAAAAAAGCCTTACTCTATACTGTTGATGCTACACTTGGGTCCCAAACAACTGAGCATATTCCCAGCCAGCTGGAATAAAGACTTTCAATTGGCTATAGACTGAGTCTTGAGTGGTCTTCTCTGGTGGGCACCCCATAATATCACCAAGGGCTAGGAATAAACCTTGACACTCCAAGACAGACCTTCATTTATACCTGGGAAATACCTGTGGCTTTCAAATGAAGTAAATTACCCAAAACAATGTCTCATTTGAAAATTGTGAGAGTAAACGTTCTCTCTTTTCTATAGCAAAATTTCACAAATGATGGTTTTCTTGTTTCTGAAAAGCATTCATACCTCAAACAGAAACATGTTTTAGTCACTGTTCTATTGACACAACAAAACATCATGATCAAGGCAACTTACAAAAGAAAGCATTTAATTTGGAGGTTGCAGTTACAGAGGATTAGAGTCTACAATGGCAGGGACCATGGCAGCAGGCATGGCACTGGAGCAGAAGCTGGAGCTTACATATGATCCACAGGTACAGGCAAACGGGGAGCTAACTGGAAATGGCTTAGAACCTCAGAGCCCACCCCCAGTGACACATCTCCTCCAACAAGACCACACCTCCTAATCCTTCCAAACAGTTCTACCAACTGGGGACCAGGCCTTCAAACACATGAACGCTGTGGGCCATTCTCATTCAAACGACCATAATCTCCACCCTCACACTGCAGGCTTCTAATCACCTGGCTCTAAGGAACTGAATAAAAGAGCAATCCCAAACATACCCAGCACTCAGCTGGAATAAGTCTCACATTTACCTTTCNAGGCTATCCTCTTCCAAAGTGATCTCCATAAATGTCTTCAGCTTTCTGTTCACAGTCTCTACAGCCTCCTTCAGCTTTGTACTTCTATGTTTACCTGTAAGAAGATTGCATTGGAAAAGAAAAGCTCTCAACATCACTATGTATACACATACTCTGCTGTGCACACGGGGTCAGTTCTTTGTTTTCCCAAGCTAACCCTGGCTGACTGCAGGACAATTATCCCTTCCACAGAGATGCTGTGTGAGAGTGATCTGCTATGTGCGGAGAATCACAAGATAATGCAATTACCAGAAAGGAGTAACAACCAGCACAAATCAGATTCATCTACTGCTTATATAACTGGCAGGTACTCAGCACCCCACCTCCACGCTTACATCTCCTCAATGAGGCATGTCCTCTGCTCTGCAGAACACAAGTGCTCTGTGCCTCTAAATCAGGGGAAGTCACTCAGACAAGCCTTTTACAGAGCCCACACTGGGCCTAAAAACTTTTTTAAAGCATCATAGACTGAGCACCCTAACACCAAAATCTGTAATCTGCAACATTCTAAAATCCAAAACTTTTTGTCCCACTTATATGTGTTTCAGATTTTGAAGTATTCCAGATTTTAAATTTTCAATTCAGGGATTCTCAATCAGTATGTTTCATGTAAACAGTACAAAACCTATGAACTCCCAAATCTGAAAGAATTCTTGTCCTAAACATGTGGGTGAAAGGTACTTAAGCTTTGTAAATCTTCACAGATGTGGTAGTCATCCTAGCTCATGGGATAGGAGTGATCTTTACCTGCAAAGTACTAAAGTTGAAAGACATTTTAACATCAGTAGAACTTAACCAAAAATATGGAAACTTGAATATAGTCATCCTGCAAGAATGCCACTGTACTTCACATTGAGCTGACATCTTACAGGGATTGCCAATTATTTTTCCAGTACTACTTTCAAAGGTTAAGTATTCAAGAGGCATAATGCCAACATGTCCACTGTTTAAAAAAATAAATTTTAGAATTATTTTTGATACTGGATTTCACTAATGTTGACCAAACTCCTAAGTCTGAGCACTACTCATGCTTCAGCTTCCTGAGTAGCTAGGCCTACACTACAGGGCTCACCCAGATTTTTAAACATAAGTAACACAGGGCAAATCAATAGAAATTCAACTCTGAGGTGGACCTAGTGCCCCAGACCTGTAATCCCAGCAACTAGCAAGGCTAAGGCAGGAAAGCCCCAAGTTCAAGGCCCGACTGGGTTGCAGAATGAGTTCAAGGCCAGCATAGATAAGGTAGTCAGACCTTGTCTCAAAATTAAAAAATTAAAAAGGGAGCTGGTGACACAGTTTGGTGATAGACCACATATCTACCCTGNACAAGGCAAGAGGGAGAGGAAAGGGAAAAGAAGGAAGGGAAAAAGAGGAAAAGGGAAGAGGGGAGGGATCAGTGAAGCACAGTGATATTTACAAGCACCCAACAGTGAAAGAGAAAGAAAGGTAGACAGACAGGAGCTGTGGTGCAGAACAGGTAAGCTCATGCAAAGACAGGGCCAGTGGAATACACTGTATTCAGAGAACACCAGGGAACAAGGGTGAAAAGCCTGTGGGAAGCCTTTGCTGTCTTGGCAGAGGAGAGGGTGAAACAGGCCAAATTCCCAAACATCTCTAACCTTAGCAACAAACAAGGACATAATCAGTAATGCACCAAATGAAGGAGAGAAAATGTAACCAACCTTTGTTAATAACCAAAATAATATGCAGAACAGCTGTGAGGCACACAATGCCTTCAATATCACCAGAGATTACACACGCCTTTAGTTCATCCAAAAATGACCTATGAATATCAGCAAACATCTGAAATTATTCTACATTCCAATACCTTATAGAAAAATAAACATAGGCAAGGTTTACCCACAATCATAAACACCACTTTTCAGGTAACATGAGAAATTGCCTGAGGTCCTCCCCTACATGTATTACATATGTCAGTTCTTGGAGGTGAAATGTTAAAGCCAGATGGTATGTGTAGAAGGAGAACAGGAATACTGTGACCTTTGGAAAACATTGTGGCTACATTCTACAGTCCAATGTACATAAGAGATATTTAATAGGCTGCTGAAAGGCAACCCACAGCTCTCAGAATGATGCAATTAANTGTTCACGGAACGTATTCACACTATAGAGCACCACACGTGTTCAAAGTCTGAGAAGCAAATCCCTCTGTATCTTCAGTCCCCTGTGCATTACTACAAACCCTAGAATCCCAGCCAAGTGATAAATGGAGTGTAGAACCAAGGGTTGTTTATGTGATATAATTTGAATTCAGAATCTGTAGAAATGAAACCTTTGTGTTAATGGGACAAATGATGCTGGTTAGCTGGAGCTGAAGAATCTGCTGTGATTAATAAGAGACAAGCATCACTGAGGTGAAATCTGGAAAGTACTTCCACAGGGTCAGCACACAGAAATTGAGGGTTTAGGTGGAGGAAGGGGTGGAGCTAAAGTAAGGCTGCAATCCAAGCTGGTAGCCAAACATGGTAATGTGTAAGACTCTCCTCCACATGGAACTAGTTTTGAAGGCATAAAGGGGTCACAGAGAGCAGCCAAAGCTTGACACCATATGTTGGAATCCCTGCAGAGAGGCCAGGAGGACATGGTAAAGGTAAAGTCTCAGCTGCAATGGAGACTCAACATACTGGAGATGTCAGGACCTTGGGACAACCACTAAGACAGCAGCAGATATTACATAGAGCCAGCCTGAGCCTACTAGACAAGCAGCTGTGTGTGGGGTTATCCAAGTCCTTTGGAGCCCAGTAAATCTAGATTTGGAGCTACATTGACAGATTTTGGTTTTGCTGAAGTGTTATTGCTTTTATGCCTTGCCTCTTCCCTCTTGCAATAACAAAAGCATATTAACTTGCTTTTTTGTTTGTTTGGTTTTCAGGAGCTCACAGTTAGAATGTTATATTTTTTTTTAAAGAAAGAAACTGAACTTTCAAAGTGTTGAAATTTTTAAGTACCATGGGACTTTTGACATTACACTGGGACTTTTAAATTATACCATGTTTTATATTGTGATATTAACATGAAATCTTGGGGATAAACAAGAAAGGAAAGGTCATGATTTAACAATGATGTTTGTGTACGTCAAGCTGACAATGGGTCAATTTTCCTACCAAGTTTTTGTCAACACACACTGGAGTCATCTAGAAAGACAGGACCTTAATTGAGAAAATACCTCCATCCGACTGACCTGTGGGCCTGACTATGGTANATTTTCTTGGAGGGCCAAGCCAATGTGGGTGGCACCACCCTGGGGCAGATGGTCCTGAGCTGTATAAGAAAGCAAGCTGAGCAAGTCACGGAGAGCAAGTCAATAAGCAGTGTTTCTGCTTGGTCTCTGCTTTCAGTCCCTGTCTTCGCTTTTCTCCAGGATGAACTACAACCTGAAAACCAAGTAATCTTTTCCTCTCAAGTTGATTGTGNTTAGCGTTTTATCAAAGCAACAGAGAAGAAAACTAAACTATACAGTAAGAAGTATTTTTGTACACACATTTTTTCCTGTCTAACAGAATTTAGTTGTGATAAACGTAGCTAAAAACTATTTAAATGGATATAACAGTTTATAAAAAGTAATGGTTCTTTATGAAAGTCTAATGTAAGCATTTTCCATCACTCATAAAATGAAGAAAAACTCTATGGGATGTTTTTCTCAAAGGGTAAAAATACCTTTGAAAACCTGAGAATAAAAAGTAATAGATCACAAGGCATTGAGAAAAAATACAAATAGGGTTGCACCAAGATCAGAGAGAGAGGACAGTTACCTGACCACATCCGAAGACTTCATTATTACTCCCACTAAACACCTTGAAAATGGAGGAAGGTCAGCAAGACATTGTGGTGTGGTCAGCTCTTCTATATTAGAGACCTAGGGAAGTTTCAGATCAGTACATTATAAATAGCCGGATTGACAGCTTGGTTCACATTGACTTGGGTTCTCTTCTATCTGACCAAAGCATTCCAGAAACTCAAAGGAACAAGCTTTATTCACTACAGTTAATTATGAATGTGGTATTGTTTTACACAAGAACATTTTAGTCCGTGAAACAGAAATAAAGGACATGTCACTTAGCAGGCCTTTCGCCAAATGGTCTTTATTTAACTTGACATCATCTATAAACAATATACTTTTATGTTAAGTCAATTTAACCAGTTCTTCTCAGCCCAGATTAGAATCTCAGTCTTAGAACACTGATGTTTCAGTCTAAAGCAGTTCTCAACCTATTCATAACAGCAGCAAAATTGCAGTTACAAAGTAGCAATGAAAATAATGTTATGGTTGGGGGTCACCACAACATGAAGAACTATATTAAACAATAGCTACATTAGGAAGATTGAGAATGGCTGCTCTAGAGAAACCAAGTAAGATCCAGTTCACAGAAAACATAAAATGAAACAGTAAAAGCTAGGCATGGTGGCTCATGCTTGTGATCTCAGCACTGTGGAGGCTGAGGTGGGGGATTATCATGAGTTCCAAGCCAGGATGAGCTAAAGTGTGAGTCCCTGTCTTAAATGCTAATGTGATCAGCTAAAGACTAAGCACATCCATAGCTTTAACATCAGATGAACTATAAACACTCCCCATGAAAGGAAGACACTGTCAAGCTGTTTTATAGAACTACTCGTGTGGCACACTTACAACACCTTAACTGTAAAGACAAGTCAGCAAGCAGTAAAGGCTGAAAACAGGCCCTGTGCACACATGAAGCTTAAGGGAGCCAGGCTGGCTACAGAGCTAACAATGTCGACTTCATGAAGCATTATGGAAAACAGATATTTTCTAATAGGACAGTCAGAAAGAAATAAGACCTCAAAAGGAGACAGTAATCTTACATGTGTATGCAACCCAACAAAAGGAAAACTGACAGGAAAAGTGAAAAAAGACACACCCTCAGCCCAGTCACGCTACTCAGCTTATGCGAGGCACACAGCAGTCCAGAATACATGAGCAAACTGTGCTGTGATAGGCAGGGAAAATGTCTGGGTTTGTCCAAAGGCCACTAATGCTTTATAACTTCAGCTATACAGCTTTCTGTAGTTAGGACCTAATCTTAGGTTTATGCTTTATGTCACCTAGCAATTACTTTCTTAAACCAAACAATCTCTCTTTACACTCTGAAGGACAGCCATAAATTCTAATTAATATTTTAGAATTTAATAAACATCTTTATTTGTCACTTTATATTGCAAAATTTTATAATTAAAATAATTTCTCAGACTAAAGAAATGGTTGAGTGGTTAAGAGCACTTGTTTCTCTTACAGAGGACCCAGGTCAGCTCCCAGCATCCACTCGGTGGTTCAAAATCATCTGTTATCTCCAGTTCCAGGGAATCTGATGCCCTCTTTTGACCTCCACAGGCCCCAGACATGCACACTGAGGCACACACACGTACATGCAGGCAAATACTCATACACATAAAAGCAAAGTAATATACACTTGATCATGAGCTGCACAGCTGCATGCTGACATTTTGGCAGCAAGGGACGGTGTATCTAACAATGTCCCAAAACATTATATTGAGTGTGCTGGCATCTGTATAAGCATACTCAGGGTGTGGCACAGTGAGAATCTGCATGTTCATTTCTGAGAGTGCCCATGGCCAAGCAGCACACACTTCTCTAGAAGTACCTGCAATTCAGTGACAGTCCATCTTTGTATTCAGAATAAACCCACTGCTACTTCTCTCCTTTACATTACTATCTATGTCCACATGGGACATCTCGGAGCTGAAGAAGAAAAAGAGCATCCTGCATGCTCTCTATGGTATAGTATCACTTTCTGTGCTAGCCCAAATGACCACACTGATCAGATCAATCTTTAACCAAATAGACTAAATCTGTGTTAGTAAGAGTCTTCCATTCACCTTTAGCTATGATAGAAAAATAAGATACCAAAACTTTAAGTTTCTGGAGCTAGAGGGATGGCTCAGCTGCCAAGAGAGCTTCTGCTCTTATAGAGGACCCAGGTTCAGTCCCCAGAACCCACAAAGCAGCTGACCACAGCCTGTAAATCCAGTTGTAGAGGACCCAATACTCTCTTCTGGCCTCTGTGGGCACCAAGCATGCATGTGGTCCACATACACAAATGTAAAACACTCATATTCATAATAAATAAATCTTTAAAAGTTCACGCTTTCTATAGT
Organism: Neotoma lepida; assembly: GCA_001675575.1. Taxonomy (NCBI): domain Eukaryota; kingdom Metazoa; phylum Chordata; class Mammalia; order Rodentia; family Cricetidae; genus Neotoma; species Neotoma lepida. The sequence goes on from LZPO01009210.1 coordinate 26,043, forward strand.
TAAGAAATGAGAAGAAAAATAAAAGACATGCAGAGATATAAACCACTGTACACCGAAACAGACCAGTTCTGCACTGTTTGCCCAACTATCCCTGATTTCCTCTCCAGCAAAGAAGAATCTTGAGAAACTATCAACTCACTCAAAACTCTTAGAGCCAACAGACATA